>BMAV01028243.1:0-39092 GCA_019973955.1 Trichonephila inaurata madagascariensis
ATTGCAGGTCGCAATATAGAATATTTTGGTAATTTTATGTTTTATATTTTAGATCCGGAATTGTAAATATCGGGTATGCACATCTTTTCATCTGTATATTTTATTATTATAAGAACAATTTTTTTTTGGTTATTGCATAAACATTCATATATTTACAAATTTATGGTTATAGCTGAATCCAATTTAGCTCTCTCTTTAGTAAATAATTTAGCTCTCAACACTGTAAGAGCTGAGAGACCAGCTCTGTCAGAGGAGGGTGGTTTTGTAGGATGTCCCATTTGTAAAAGGTTAGATCATATCCCTTTCCAGAGGTCGGCAATTCTAATCAAAACAGTTTCCCCATCAACGCCATCTAGCGTCCCTTTTAAAGCGCCGACATCAACCTTTTTCGATAGAGGCCCACAAACACCCGTCAGGGAAACGTCGTATTTCACGCATCAGCGCCGTTCGCCCGCGCCAGGCGGTAAGTCTTAATAGCACCATAATGGGTTCTATTTAATCTCAATTGCCTTCCTTAAAGTAATGTGATCTAACTTTCCTATTCTTTTGAAATATTCCCCATGTAAATACCCCCCTATAATTCATAATAAATTATTTAGTTTTCAACCAGTTTCTTTCTTAAACTATGTTGTCTATTTTATTTCAAAATTAACTAATACACCCTAAAAACCCTAGACACCACGCCAATAAAAACCCCGCTATCTGAAGCATCCGACCTTTTGGAAGATTTCGGTTGGATTCCCACAGAAATATTTTAATTTCAAGGGAAATTATGTAAATTTGACATAACCGAAGCTATTGTTTATCGTCATTTTATTTCAAACGTTTCGAATATATATATACTAGCTAGTAGGTGGATAATTTGAATTTCTCAGAAAATTATTTAGAAGATTATTAAGAGATAATTTCTCAAATTAAAATATATTTAATTTTTAATATACCTTTTTGCAAAGAATTAGACTAGCTTCCGAACAACTAATGTCTTAGTTAATCTACAGTAAATCTGAATAATATTACAATCTGGGCTAAAGAAGACAAATTAAAGATATAAATGAAAAGAAAAATACATTTTATTTTTCTTATATCATCATTTTTTTCGAGATGAATCATTCATTTTTTAATGAATATTGTGATAACACATTTAAGACGCATTCAATTCTGGTTAGGATAAGATCTAAAATATGCTGAATTTTGAATATATTATTTTAAACAGAGATAAGTAATTTATCATTTGAAAGATAATTTGTCATTTAAAAGATAATTTATTTGATGCGCATACATTAATATTTTATCACTTGTTTTAAGAAATTATCGTAAAGCATGGATGGAATGATTAGTATTTCCTGAAATGAGATACTCTCCCTTAATGTGTATTTTCCAAAATTGCAATATTATATGAAATTGCAATATTTATGCAATCCTTAAAACAAATTGTTTTTAAAGTAATCGATATTTTTTCCTTTATAGCCTTCACTGAAGACCTTCTTTCACTTTTAAATCGTTTTACATGCATATTACTTAGTGAAATTTATATTCGATTAAATAGCTAATCCATACTTTATTCTATTCTATTGTGTTAATTATCTTTAAAATTTTTTAGTTATTATTATATATATCTATATTATTTAATAAACTAATGTTTTAGCGAGTTTAATATTCTCTGTTTCCTTTAATTCTGGCACAACATTTTAAAGTTTTGCATGTCAAATAAATGAAATACTTTTTAAAGGATCAATATTACAAAAACATATTGAATAATATTTTAAATTTCCAAAGTTTTCATTTCGTCAATTAATCAACACGCCCTCCTATAATTCGACCATCCGGTATAGTGGTTAGAGACGTTGACTACTGTACAATAGGGCCTGGGTTCGAATACCGGAGAAGACATGGATGTTTGTAAATGTATAGTCCCGTCAAGCCTCTCGTCAAGTCCTCTCGTGTGGTTGGTGGGAGGGGAAGAAAGGTGAGAGGCTCCTGACCCTTCCCGGGCTGTTCTCCTTATAAATTGGGGAGGTACAAAGCAAAATCGCACTGTCACTTGAATAGTGCTCAAGGCTACGGCTAACGACAGGCGTATATCTAGAAGTCCAACCGGTCTCAGGCTCTGGCAACTTTACTTCCTTCCCTACGGGAAGGACAAGACAACAACAACAACATCAACGCTATACTGTTGAATCTTCTATGGATACTTATCAATTGTAGGGATTACAAAACCAAACACACAACATATACAAAACACGTCAAATTCGGGCTTATACTGGATGCTGATATTATACATAGATGGCTCTGTTTCTAAGTATCGAGATTCATACCGATTGCTGATATCACGCCATTTTTAAATATTGTCATTTTTACTATCATTTCTTTTCTATTATACTGTCAACCAGATTTCTATCATTTTGCTAGAATGATAAAAAATCTTAAAGGTGCCAATGAATGAAGAAGATGCAATGAACTCTTTTTCCCCAAAAGAAGGAAATTTTACTGTTACAGCTTTTTTGACCGAAGTGTCACGTCCTGACAAAAGAAGTGCCGTTGTAGATGCGATGGCTTTGGTTATTGGAGTATTGTTGATCTTCTCGTAAGTTAAATTGCCTTTGGTGTGGAAGGCATGGAGAGTTCCCGTTCGCCATTCCGCATACAGAAGCAGTACGATTTATTTAGTGTTGTGCCTGTAAATTTATTTCTGATATCCGCGTCACATACATTTCAGGCCAGAAGCAGCTGTAGACTGATAATACAGCCATTTTCGTGATGGCGATCACACGAAAAAGCAATGGTCGACCTATGATCTCTTTAACTGATAAGTATCAAAATAGACGTACATTTTACAAGGTAGATTAAATCTGTAAATTAATAAAATATACATTGTAAAATAAAAAAAAACTGTTCCCTTTTGTGAGATTATTTAAGTATTTGTATAGTTAAAGGATCTGTAGTTTTCTATTTTGGGGTCTTCGAGTATGTTAATGATTCATAATCTAAGAAAGAGTGATCAAAATTATTTTCATATCAACTAGTTTACCCCCTTCTCAAATCTCTCTCCTATTCGAAGCTCAGTTTGCCCTTAACAATCATTCAAATTTTTCCAAAAGATAAAAATAAATGTATTTTATACATCAAATATATGAATTTAAATAAATACTTATGATCCAAATAGGATGTGTATTTGAGTATCTGACAAATCAAACGAGTATCGGACATCATTTGAAAATACAATGAAAAAAAAAACATTCACATAAGAGAGTATAGCATATTTTCTCCATTATAACATAATTATACTTTCAAGCAACTTTGAATTTTTGCAGGCAAATGGAAGTGGGGATATGTTCTTTTAGCAAACACAACCATTAAAATAGAAAAAAATATAGACCAAAAAAAATTTTTTTGAGATAATTTCGGTTAAACAATCCTGTCCAAAAGTGTGTATTTTATTATTTGATTACCAGGTCTCTTATTATATAATTACAGAAATTTCTGTTGAGTCTTATAAAGTTCATATTATTTTACATTTTTTCTATAACTTAATGTTATAAATTGAAATTCTAATAGTTATGACTATCTATTGTTCCCTGTTTTAGATAAATTTTTTTTCTAATAATCTTATGAAATGCTACTTTAGGAATATTCAATACAAATATTTATGTTTATTCTGGAATATGATTCCCAAAGTACGATGAATCCAATGTTTACAGAATAATTTACAAAAAAGACTGTAATTTTTAGATTTGGTATTTTGATTTTAAGCAAAATAATATAATAATAATAACAATAATAGTAATAATCGGTGATACTTTTACCGAAAAATTCGTATGGAAATGCAATCTTATTCAAACTGAGGCAATGAAATTTTTTGTAATCTGTTAATATTATTTCCTTTAAAAATAGAATCTAGAAATTCCTTTTTCCTTTAAAATATTTTTGTTGCAGATCATTCGTGTGAATATCTTTAAAATCATTTAAATGGTAAATATTCCTATAATTTTTTAATTTCGTAATAAATCACAAGGATTTCTGGGAATTTTTATTTGATAATTCTTTTTTCAAATTATTTTTAAAAATTGATCTAATAACTGACTTTGCATTATGAAAAGATACTTCATTTTTAGCGGTTTAAAGAATCGCTGCACCTTTTTTAGGCAACAATTCGGCTTTTTCATTCCTCTCTGCCCCGCAGTGGGCTGGAATCCACCAAAGGTAATTAGTTTCATTTTTGTTATATAGCGACCTCAAAAGAGATTGGCAATTCCAAATAGCTATAGAATATGGGGTTCTAGTAGAGTTAATGGCTTGCAAAGTTACCTTTGAGTCTGATAATATGACTACTCTTTAAAAGTATTCCACGTAGCATAGATGTTGAGAGAACAATTTGTATGGCCTCAATCTCCCCATCAAAAGCTGATCTAAATCGCGCCACTGGAGAAAAGAAAGAAAAAAGACTGCAGTAGACAGAATTCATGCAGTCCTATCTGAGCTATACACCCGGAGCTAATCATTTTCAGGGTAAAAGATATTGATAGTCTCTTAAGCATAAGATTTCAAGACCAAGTCATTTGAACTACTTTGAGTGATAGGATTTATAAGCTCGATAACAATAGGAAATTCTCCATCCACACATGGCTTAGGAGACTATAAAAGATGCTCAGGACTGAAATTAAAGTCAAAAAGGTCCTTAATCTCAAACACTCTCAGCAAGAAACAGAATTGTGTTCTTAGTTTTCGCTTTTCGCTTACAAGATATGGAGTCACTGTTCTATAGGGAAAGGTATCCAGAACTTTTTATGATTTTTCCCAAAGGAAAAGAGCACTCTTCTTAATAAGTGATCTAATAAGCCTATTTCGTGTACAGATCAACATAGCATAAATAGGAATTGTTTTAACTCCACCTGTAATAAGGCGAAGCTCCTGATTTTGTACTCTTTCGAGTAGGTAACAGATTTCTTGTGCAGAGGCCACCAAGGATTCCCAGCAGTAGGTAAATTATGGGTGAAATATATATTTCATAAGTCATATTACTAATGTAGAGAGAGATCTAGGGCAGCCCCACCCGGAACCAACCAGACGTTTTAAAATAGTAAATCGTCTTGTGACTCTATTGACAATATTCTCCGCGTGTAACTTAAACGTTATATATGGTGCGAACTATTATTTTTATTTGTTACTAATTATCTATTAATCAATAGATTAATATTTGAAAAAACTGTATTAAAATCAAATGTCATCCATTACAAGTTTAAAAAAATGTATTGGAACTTAAATGGATGAGTAATAAGTATTTTATTAATGATTGAAAATTTGAACAAGACAAATATATAAGTATATATAGGGAGAGTGTGAACTAATATTATAGGAATTGAAAAAGTGTTCAAAGACGTCTTGACTGTCTAGAAATAATGTATGAGTGGAAATTAAAAGCATGGAATGAAAAATGAAACCTGACATAATTTAAAAGTCATTTTAGAAAATGTAGAATTTCGAACTATCTAGATTGAAAAGAAGTGGATTAGTTATTTATGGATAAAAGTAACAAAGGAATGGTGAAGATGAAACAGAATTCAATGATGAACCAGAAGATATAACGAAAGACGAATATGCGACTTTTTCATGTTACCCAGTAATGAAAGTTCATAAGATACGTCATTTCTTTTAAATGAATAGTATTTAGATATATATTAAGTCTATTTTTTTATATATCTTTTCTTTGTTTTTAAAGCTATTATTCTTATACTATACGGTGTATAACGCACACTCTTTAATTTTAATCTCATTTTTTTTTCTTTTGTTAAAAGTGCGCATTATACACCGAAAAATAGATAGACAAGTTTGCCAAGTAAAATAAAGCACAAGTGCTGAAAGCATTTTTCTTTTCTCTCCCTTTATTTAAAAACAAATTTATTTGCTCACTTTGGAAGTATGGATCTTTTAGTCCATCAGAAGAGATTAATCGTAGTCATGAAATGCTTTTCAATTTGCAATAGAATTTATAAACCCCATTTTTATTTACGAACACCGATTATGAATGAAAAAAAAGTGCTGCTTTAAAATTTTTTTCCTGATCTTTAATTTATCGAAGCCATTTCTCCACGAAATGGAAAAAAAATCCAATCAATGATAATTTATGTTAGAATAATTTTGGGATAAGAGAGTTATTGAAAAACAATTTATTCATATTGTAACGTCTGATCAATAGCAAAACTCTCCCCATTTATATGAGTCAAGATTGACTTATGGAAGGGCAAGTTGTCCAGATGGGATATTGTGTATCTAAAAATAAACACCAGGTGTACCTTACGCCTCGGGCAAAACACGTGTGAACTGTCTTGGAGAATGTTTTTGAAGTCGCCACACCATTTTTCTTTTCCCCACCAACAGACGATGGTTGTCAAAACGCTCAATAGGAAGGCAACCCCTTTACGTTGGGGCCCCATCGCACATATGGTTCGCAGACAACTGAACAGAGTACAGACGGAAAGGCGAGACAAGGACACACTCTCAATGAAAACATGACAAGACATTGTCTCCAGATGCCGTTTCGTCGTAATGATCAAACGTGCCGGCTGATTGTTCTCATGCACCAATGGAGTGAGACCACGGTGAGGAGAGCCGGGTGAAAAGGTGTGGCACTCGCCAATGAGAGGTGACGTGGGGCGTGAAAATGACACCCCCCAAAGGGGTCGGTTTGGAAGTGGAGAGGGAATTTCTCGACTTCTCGATCTCCATCAATTGAATTTTCGGCTCTTCAAATTTTGTGTTTGCGGAAGCAGCCGCACTCAAGAACTTACTGATGCATCCTCTTTACTGAGAAATTTTGGCGAATGGGGTGAAATATGGAATGCCGGAGACAGCGGCGATACAGCTGGCATACCTGAAATGAACTTTGTTCTAGAACTTTTCTACAGTGGAAGGCTGTATTTCTTTAATATTTTAATATTGAATTTATAGTTATATTTATTATTTACTCTAAAAATAAAATGACTTTTGGTAATTCGCTGTGAGACTATTGACGCTACCTTTTTACGGTATTACAATATGAATAAGCCTTAAATAATGTTATGTCCACTAAAAAAACAGAGATTTTACAAGAAGCACTTTATGTGTTTATTTTTTCATCTGATGTTAATCAACAGTTGTAGAGCTGCCTGACCCTCTGAATGTCACTGGGGCTGAGCTTCCCTTTGGAGTTGACATCCCTGAGGTACTCGTGGTTCTTTCCCTCCATCGTCCTCAGCTTCCTGTAATCCTTCGAGAAACTCGAGGATCCGTACAACATGATGGAGTCGTAGTCGAAGGGAGTCAGCAGCTGGTTCTGGTTAGGCTTCAGCTTGAAGAACTGGTCTTCTCGACCTGGAGGGAGGAAAATTACTTTGTGTTAGTAAGGTTGGTAAAAAAACCACGAAAATATTTCTTTGGAGGTTTATTCTTTTCTTGATTTCGAAAGTAAACCAACTACATGTTTCTTTTTTTATTTCACTTTACATTTCCAAACTGAAAACAGTAAAGCAGAGGAGAGGCAAAGGTGAGTGACATAAAAAGTTTCTAATTTCTTATTGATTTATTTTTTATTAACAGGACACAAGGAACACGAGGACTTCTTAATTGTGAATCATGGTCAAGTGTGGCTAGGACGAAAACTGATCTAACTCTCCTCTCCGAACTTCAACACTTCACTATGTCAGGGCTTAGGACCTCAGCAAATACACTGAGCATTAACCTTCAACTCGAGAAATCTATAGGGTTTTGGGACTTTTGACAGAAACCTTTGAAATTATAAGGGAACCAGCTCACAGCCTTGAGCACACGATTGCCACAAATTGTCTTGGGATGATATGAAAATTTTGGATGTGATGTTTCAACAGAAATATCATTTTTACAGTTGGATCAAGTCTGTTTCAAGTACTTTATATAAGTTTAGCGCAGTGGTTCCCAAGCTCTTTCCAACATTGACCCATTTTTAAAGAATAATTTTCTTCATAGACCCCCTTTTATTTTTCTCAAATATATTCATTTTAATCGTAATAATAATAGTTACACCACGCAAAATAAAGATGACATTTTGGTTAAAAAAAGGAACAGAAAACGGAAAAGGAGCTTATAAGAGTTTTGTTTTATTTTCTTATTCTATGACATTTCGCTTTAGATGCACAGATCACACCTTCTTATGCAAATTTGTATTAATCATATTATAAAGGATATTATTACCTGATAATTACAAACCTTAAAAAGTAAATAAAGTTTTAAAACAAAGCAGTTGTCATCATCCCTCAATAAGCCCCTGAATATATATATATAATCCATAAATATATACAAATAGCTATAAAACCTAAGTATAACTAGTCCAGATAGTAGGAAATATACCAGGTGGGCAAAAAGTCCATATAAACTTTAAAAATTTATAAAACCTGGAAAATTAAAAAAAATAAAAAACGGTTTGCAGATTTAGCATCGATAAGATACGGGATTTTTTTAAGATAAGAAAAAAAAAAATAATTCAAAAACAACCGACAGATGGTGCTGATACAAACGACTTATTTAGAAATATGCAAATGGGTCAGGTGATTATAAAAACTCATGCTCTTGATCCAGATCCTGTTCTTCGTTGCATGCCGACTGTGAACAAGGATGCTGAGTGGGAAAGATTAAGTTTTGTTGGTGAAGGTGTTATACGCGAACGATCAGTGACTGTTGCACTGCGTAAATTCCGACTTCAAAAAAATATGAAGACGGGAAAAAGGCCTTCAATAGTGGTAGACCTCATAAAGCTTGTTCAGTGATTTGAGGAAACTTGATTGCTCGAGGATTGTGTAAGATTCAGGCGATCAACTCTGACATGTTCGGGGCACGCGTCGCAGCCGAAATGGAAACATTAACATCAGAATTCGCTGGGTTATTTTTGCTATTTATGTGTCTTTTCTTTCACTTATGTACGAAACGCCACCTATCGGCTGTTTTATGATTTTTTTTTATTCTTATCTTAAATAATCCATACAATTTAGAATTCGTTTATACAGATAATTATTAATAAAACCCACTGACCTATGTATCTGAAACCCAGTAACATGACTACTAGACAAAAGTGGTCACCTCTCTCCAAAGGCTCAAACTAGTTCATGTAGATACCATCGCTACAGTACTCCCCCACCAGTGAGTCGGTGAATAGGTGAACGAACGATATATTTATTTTGGTGAGCGTGTGAGCTGTTGCTGTTAATTGGATGTGTTGCGTCAAGTGAATGTGACGACTTTGGTCACTGCGTCAAGTGAGTCTGACGACTTTGGTTGAAGCGTCAAGTGAACCTAACGACTTTGGTTGCAACGTCAAGGGAGTCTGACGACTTTTGATGGCTCTTTTTGAAAGTAGATGGCCCCACGACAGATCAGAAGGTTGCCTTTTTCTAAATTCAGCCAAGGTCGACAATGGAGTGGCGCATTTCCGGAGGACAGAATCCGTGAACTTTGTTGCCCAGTAACATTACTCCTAAACAAAAGTGATCACCTCAGTACGGAGGTTGTTACTGGCTTAAGAAGATACCACTACACGTGATTTATCTAAATTTGAACGTGGAATGATTGTAGGCACTCGAAACGTCAGAACTAGTATCAGGAAAACGGCTGCTGTTTCAGACCTGCAGTTACAGATAGGGAATTATTAAGCAGAAAACCAGGTGTCAACGTCAGGCTTGTGATCGTTAAAAAGATTACTGAATACTCGCTTGGAAAAGATAATTGTGAAATTTGTCAGTTCCAACAAATAGCAGCGATACATCAAACTGAGGGAATCTTACTCAAGGAGCAACTGCGAAAATCTCTGAATGAGCTGTTCGCCTCACAGGCCATGTCAACTGATGTCCCTCGATCAGAGCAGACATCTTCGGTTCGTAAAGGAACGCAAGGATTGAACAGTAGACGACTGGGTCATGTGGCTCAATGAATCACTTTTTCAATTACACCATACAGATGGCGAATATACAGAAAACAAAATGAAAACATTGACCCCAGCTGCATTGCCACAACTCTTCAAGCTGTTGGAGTCCATATTATGATTTTGGGATATTTTCTTGGCACTGTAGGAATCCTTTGATTCATGAGGAAGAATATCTGAACGCCGAGGGGTATTTAAGAGTTACCGCAGAACCAGTACATACTTCTGTGTTAATGGTGTAACCTGCCAGGATAGTTTTTTACAACAGGCAGCTGGATTCAATTCCAACCAATCTGAAGGCATTGGAAAGAGTAATTCATTATATATTCTCAGATTCCTCATACCACCTACCAATGTCTCATAGATTCCATGCCAAGAAGAATCCATGCAGCATTACCAAAAGGTGGTCAAAGTGGTCATGAGAAAACTTGGCAATTGAGTATATATATCAAATATCATCAACTCAATTTTTTTTATCTTTAAAACGTGGTAATTCATTTGGGAAAGGACTCTATTTATAAGAAAAACTTTAATTCTCCTCCTAATACCTTCTTTGATATTCTCCCAATAGATGATGAGATAGTCGTCTCTGTCCGATCTGTTCTGCTCGTGATAGAATCCGATGGCGTGTCCCAATTCGTGGATGATGGTTCCCTCCCATCCGCATCCTTCTCCCAATGACACGGGCTGCTGACCGCCCACGTGACCCACGTAGGAGTAACATCTGAATGAAAAAAAATACATAGATTTACAATACATTATTATTTCATCGAAATTTTACTCAAATGTGAATTAACATATGTTGCACTCTCAAAGTGATCAAAAAGTTTTTATTTCTCGAAGATAATAAATCATATTTCCCTGCGAGATTTCTCAGACTTTAGAACCACAATTTATATTCGTCATTATTAATTTCTTCTGAAAACAAACCAAACTGAAAATACGGGGTGAACCCAGAGTCTTGCCCAGATTATAAATACGAGTATTTATTGTGCTCAAACTCTTATAATTAGACATATGCTTGTTTGAATATAATGTAAGTACTGTTATGAATTTTTATAAGACCATTTACCTCAGTAAATTTCAATATGTTCCCCTATGATAGCTCGGAGAATGTCTCTAAGTGGTATTCCAGTTTCCACCGAGAATTCTTTAATGTGTTTTTCACTTTATATATATATATATATAGTTCAAAGTCTTTTATAAAGAATTCTTACCAAACTAGTTTGCGATATTTGAAGCTCAAGTAATGCTTCCAAAGTTGATTAATGACGTTGAAACAACAGCCGAACGTGTTTAACAGTTGCTAAACTCATTCTGATCCTGCCACTTCTAAGAAAATCCTAAGCTCTACTTGTTTCTTTAAACATTTCATACCATTGCGTTATTGATTTTTCTTCCATACCACCGCCGAAATTTATGTATCACATTAAGGGGCGAATTCATTTCGTGAAATCAAAGCACTCTCTTGAATCAATGCCCTTTTGGCCGAAAATGACTTCTTCGTTTACAAATGATCCTCTGACTCACTCTTGAAAGAGCACTCCCGTCATCTATTGCACACAGTTCTACTAAAACAGATCCATCCAGTAATACAAAAGTTACATCGTTATATCAAATGGTTATTTTATAATGGATTTTTATAATCAAGGTTGGACTTTTGATTCACCCTTTATATAGTGATCACCAAAGAATAGAGGAACATCAGTTACGAAAAAATAACATCTAGTGCCAGAAATTAAAAAACGGAAATGGATGTTCAGAGGTTTTCATCCTATATTAAGTAACCAAAGCATCGGAGTTTTTTTTTGCTTTGTAGGGCTCTTCCTTTGCTTTTAAACCATTTGATCAATTTTGTGAGGTAATTTTTCTCGCTATTTTTTGATGTATGATTTTTTTTAAAGAAAAAGTTTTACTTTGTATTTAAAATGCAGTTTTTATAGTTTTGTTACAAATGAAAATAGACATTATTTAACCCATTCACAACCATTATCACATACATGTGATCACTGCAGGGAAAATGGCATCAAATGTGAGATTGCGTTTTTCCTGTTTTTCCCTGTCGATTGCCCGCGATCATACCGGTGTGATCTCAGTTTGGAACTTATGAAATTTGGAATGATTATAAACTATAAATTTCGGCATACGATGCGAATTTGTTCTTTGAATTGAACTTTGCCGAGAGCTCCTAAGACAGATGGGCACTCACATGGGATCTTTTGCATGCCGCATAATCATACGACATGGACGCTGTCAATTTTCGGCATCACAAAAATTTACCTACTTGAGCTGGGGTCGAACCTACAGATGAAGGTGCAGAAGGTCAGTGACAAACCAACCACGCCACCCAGCCGGCGTGTTATTAAAAATCGGATAGTTCTTTAACATCCCGTTGCCATTATATTAGAAATAAATAATTTCAAGTTCTAACAAAAATGATTACAGAGCTCAATCATTTTAGAATGTCCAAATATTATCAAACTTTTAATGAACATATCCATGTGAGATTTTAAAACAGTGAAGTGTAGTTTTAAAGTATTTTTCTGCATTATATGCTTTGCTAAATTTTGAGAAAAGGAGCAATGACCAACAGAGTTATACTTTCATGTTCATTTTAAAAATGTTAAAAAGTTTCAAATCTTGAGCCAGAACCAATCGATAAAATACTGACCCTTGTCCTGGGAACAATCGAATGTAGTCCTTCTCATTCGTGCGAGGAATGAACTTGATGCACGTGTGCTTTTTGTAGTGGTCGAAGGCTTTTTCTAAGACGAACTTCACTGAAAAGTTGGAAAAATGGTTTTGTAATAAAATAAAGAAACAAACAACAATAATTGCAATGGAAATTCAAGTTGTTTATTAAAAAGATTAACTTTTAGTCCAATTTAATCGCACAATTAAAATATTTGAAATATATTTAAATAAATGAAAAATTTCTGATTTAAGTTTTTTTCATGAATTGAATTATTAATTATTAAAATGACTAATATAAGCATATAGACAAAATCTCTTGCTTTCAATGTAAACGAAATCTTGCATCAAAATCACACACACACACAAATGAATATTTAAAAAAAAAAACATTATCAGAATTCAAATTAGTCATTTGGTTTGAAACCTTTTTAGGCGGAGGAGGGAGATTATCACAAAATAAGAGGAGTGGAACTTTCTCGCTAATTTTTTCATAAACTCTGTCTAAATTATTCTTTGAAGGAATAACAGGAAAAAATAAGAATCTAGTAATTTACTATAAAATTTAAAATGAAAGATTGTAGGAAAGTATGCTATCAGTATCCTCTCATCTAGTCACATGATTTTTTAATATTTTAACAAGAAAGTTATCTGTAACTAATTTAGATTTAAAAACAAATATTATTTTTAGCACGCGCACACCTTTATTATAATTTTTGAAGGGGTTTTTTTTTTTCATATTTGCTGAACATCAAATTCTCACTTTTTTTTAATATTTTTATGGAGCCTTCATTTCACTTTGAATGAATGTAAAGAGCTTCAAACTTATTAATATTCAATAAAATAAACAAATGCAGTATGGATAGTTCTTTCTCATTCTGATCTTCAACTTGAATCGATACAACATAAATTACACTGATAAATTTTGAAATTGTAGAGTTAGGAAACACATCTATTAGGGAAAAATTCATTTTTATAATGCTGCCATGAATTTCACTTTTAAACATGTAATTACTTTTGAAGAGTCACTTATAGATGATAAGTTTTGGGTTAACAACTTACTGACGGTCTTCTTGAGCCCGGGATCTTCTTCGTAGGGTACGACTCCTCCTGGCCAGATCTGCAATTTGTTGACGACAGCATTGCGATCCTAAAAATATCGGCATAAGTTAAATGGAAAATGCAAAAAAAAAAAAAAATTTAATAAATTAAATATAAAAAAAAAAAAAAAAAAAAAATGTCTTACATTGAATAATACAAGAAGTTAGAATTTGACATGTTTACTGATGACCATGGGAAGTTGTGTTAATAGTTAAAGAATGTAGAAGTAGATTGTTCCCAGAAACCTATTTACTCTTACGACAAATATGATTCAAATGTAGGAGTAACAGATAATTACGTATATTATACTGATTTCTAAACGTTATAAACCTTTTCTTTACAATGTTTTGAACACGCTCTAGAGCGTGATAGGCCCCGCTGGTATAATTACGCCCAAAAGGTTCCATTACTTTAGATTGATTGACATTTTCAGAAGAATTAAAACAAGAAAATAAGAAACAATGTGTGCATTTTTTATTAATCTGCAGTACAAAAAATATTTTTTGAAATTACGATGTAATTATTATTAAATTATACATCTCAGAGAATGTGATAGACGCAAACGATTCTTCCTAAACTTTGCAGATATAGATATAATCGGTATTGGTGTATTTTATCGCAACGATCACCAACTCTATTAATAACTCGCCAAGCTGGCACCCACAATTTCTTGTGTGTCGTACAAGCTGAATTGGCAACGTTATGCTTCGTTTCGTATAATGTCATCAATAGGTTGCGATAATACGAACGTACCATATAACTTTATATTGTTTTCTAGAGAACAGATACTTTTGCATTGCTTTTGTAGTTCTTTTTCTAACTTTTTGTTCATTCTATGATTTCAGCTCATTTTTCTTAATTGGAGAGACTCTCAAAACAGATTTCAGTAAACCCTCTAATTTTGAGTTACTCAAACAGCAGGAGTTTAATTTTTCTCCAACTACATTTTCTAATTATAGTGGAATCTTATGTCACCCCTTGTATGGCATGTCATCTACTGAAATAGGAGGAGGATTAATTTTTCGTCACTCACAGCTATAATTAAAATCACTAGGATTCAATCTAGATAAAGCCCATCTGATAAATTTCCAATTTCATCATTAGCAAAAGGTATTCATTACCTTTCGTTAGTTTTTTCTTTGTACGTAATGGCTATACAAAGCAATCGTCTGTACACTTCATATTGTGACATCTCTCGCGTTCTTCTTCTAACATAACTCCTACGTTCTTTGACGGCCACGATTAATGGCAAAACTTTTCCAACCCAATACCAAGAAGAAAAACAAAGCAAAAATGCAAATAAGATATACTTTAAAAGGATAGAAAGTTTAGTGAGAAAAAATGGCAATCTTAGAGAAAGCTTAGTGCGGAGCAGTTCGGAACAAGTGTTAGACGGCCTACTCACAAGGAAGAAGGAAACGCCCACCTTCGATAATAAAATTTATAAGGAAGAGTAATAGTACCTGAGTACACCTATCTACAAGTAGCAGAATAGATGAGTCTTCAACCAAGGTAGGAGGGTTACTTTATAAACGGTAATATTTTGTATAGAAAGCTAGATTAGGCAGGTAATTAACTATAATTAGGATAAGTGATCTAGTTGTGCGATCTGACTTAAGTATTCTGTCTAATTTGTGGCTTATTCTCACTTAAAGAAAGTTGTTCATTAGATATAAGTAATTTAAGTTATTCTTAATAAAAGTTGTATTAAGAATTATAAAATGTCTCATCCTTTAGATAATCCCTCACCTCTAGCTTACGCGGATCCAACACGTCATAGCTATCGCAGGATGGCTATGTCACAATATTACAAAATTATTTTCCAATAAATAATTAAATAAATTCAGTAACACATACTAGTTTCTACCATTAAACCATTACTAGTTTCTACCATTAAACCATTACTAGTTTCTGACTTTACTTCACGTCAACTACAAACTATATAACTAAAATGTAAGGTCAATTGAACTGGAGAATAAATATTGAGAGTTATTTTTCCACTCTAGCGCGTAGTTGGTTCTTGAGACACATTACTTTACACCACGCTCTAGCATGAGATCAGCGATAATGTCGCATCACTCACCAGCGTAACATCGACAATCAAGGTGTTAATAAACTTTTAAACTCTAAAAAATAACGTTTAGATCATTTTTTAAGTTCTTCAAGCAATGCAGAAACATTTTTCAATTTTTATTCGAAGAGACTAAGGTTTAATTATAATTAGTATATGACTTTAAAATTACAATAGAAAGATACCACAGTAATCCAATTGAATAACCAACAAAAAATTGATTCGCTTAAAAAATAAGACGAATTAAGTAAATGAATTCCGCAGTGAGCTGCATTTTAATTATTTAATGGAACATAAATATGTGATTTTTTGAAACAGAAGTACTAAACAAAAACCAAATTAAATAATAAATCAGTGATAATATTAGAATACTTTTTTTTTGATATTTTCTAAACGCGCCTGGTTAGATTCCTTAAAAGTTTGAAAAATATTTTTTTATATGGGATGCGAAATATGACCAAAAAAATTTATTCTAGATCGGTTTAATTAAAAAAAGGATCTTTGGTTTTATCTTTTATTAAATTTACATTGAATAAAAGGCTGCTGTGTCTTTATCTTTGTTTACATCAAGCAAATGTAAATATTTGCTAAGTAAAAAAAAAATTCATGAATTTATTCCATCATTCGAACATTTTACCCAGTCATTCCCTGGCTTTTCGTATCCCATAGCGGTGGATAATTAATTTTACACATTTCTAATTTTCATTAAAAAAAATGCCAGGAGTGCAAAAAAATTACAATGAATATGTAAAAAAATTAGAAAAATGTACACTGGTTGCATATTTTGGACATACTTTTACATATTTATGTGCATCAACGAGTACTTGTAACAGAAATTATAAGATAATCCCCCACCCATTAATGAAAAGAGATATGCTTATTATATAACTAGTATTTTATAAAATATTAATTAGATGTATTTATAATTGTTGTTTTAAATTTCTTCAACAATGGAGACCTCTTAAATTTTAAAAATGTCTTGAAATTTCTTTTGCTTATTTCTCAAGTATCTTTATAGGCATTTGTAGCAATCTCAGAAACTTTTAAACGGAAACATATTTTTTAAAATTTTATCACTCATACTTCTGTGATATCAATGGATGTATTTGAAAGTAAAAAAAAATTCTTTATCCTACTTTTTATTATCTATAATTCTAAAACTTATGCATTTTTAATTTATCAAATCTGGTTATTTAACTCATAAAACACCTGCTGCTTTCCATGGAAACTATAAAGGATATGCTAAAAGAATCGTAACAATTATATTTAGAAAGTTAATTTAGATTAATTATATTTTTTATAGGTGGGCAAAAAAAAATACATCACAAGAACAGACAAATTTTTAGAAAGTTATTAATGTATCTTTATTTTTACTTTATTATAAGAGGAACAGAGCGTCATTATTTTTTTTGTCTCAAGGGAATTTATTACAAATATTTCTTATTCAATCAAGTGCAAAAATAATATCCTTTATTATTTTTCATATTCTATCTTCATATTTCTTATTTGTATACCATAAAGATAGATCATATAAGATATAAAAATGCTGCTGAAAATTGTAAAAAGGATTATATTTACATTTTTAAAAAAAAAGCGTTAAATAATTCAATACATTAACAAACTAAATTTCTCTTACGTTAGGGTCTACACCAAGAATATCACCTCCAAACAAATCCGGATTTTGCATAGGAAGATCTCCCAAATAAGCTGTTAAAATAAGTTTAAAAAACAATCAAGGAAACACTTCTGAACTTAAAATAAATAATCTAGCAGCAATTTTAAATAAAATTTAATGATCTCTTATTGTGGGTTGTGGAATCAGGTTTGAAATAGATCGAAGACTTACTAAAAGGGTCGGCCAAAATACCGGCGGCACCACAAAGAAGGAAGAGTACGACGTAGAGAGTCATCTTGGTATTGGGACAATATCGAAACAAAAAATTGCCATTCTTTTATTTTATATCAGAGAATAAGATGTGTGTAAGGGTGAGAGGGAGTGCAACAGGTGAAACTTTTCACGTCGAGAAAATTCCCGGATTCGGTATATTTTCAAGAAATAGATTCGCTGCACCCTTTCGTGTTTTTCTCAACGGTACAACGATTGTGCTCCGCTATTATCTGATTACATTGAATTATTTTGATTTTCTCTTCTCGCTGATAGGATCTGATAATGTTTATGTAACAGATATTTTTTACAAGGTAGCTAACCCCCGAAATGCTGAAGGGGAGTCATGATGGTGTGCTCAGTTTTAGATACCAAGCATTGATTTCGATAAATATGCATAACCTAGAAGATATTTAGGCTACAAATAAAGCTAAATTAAATTATACGAAGTAATTTAATTGTTCTAGTTATATTACAGTTTTAAACAATTATAATGACAACAACATTATACAACAAGTAATATAAAATCCTTTTTTAATTTCATTTCTACTTAGGTCAACAACAAAAAAATTTATTTTAATTACTTTTTAGCAAATAATTACAATCAATATAAATATGAATAAATTTATGAGAGAATCACAATATTAAGTGGCAATTAATTTTTATTAATTATCGTTAAAGTATAGCATTGTCATCCAAAGCAATCTTGTATATAAAATTTCAGTTCAATTGAATGCTGTAACGCGAGAAAAGAAAATCTGTTAAAGTTTTGACCCAAGTCGCCAAAAATTATGCCAAGGTGTTTGTATCTGTAATTCCTTGAACAATTTCCTTTAATCAATTAATTTTTATTAATTATAATTAAATTACTGTATTGCCATCCAAAATAATTGTGTATATAAAATTTCAGCTCAAATGAGCCCTTTAAAATCTATTTTATAAACGATTGAAAAAATGAACAAGATATATATAGGAAGATTGTGAAAATATAGTAGGAATTGCAAAAAAGGTTAATAAATACTTTTGGGTCTTATTCTTCCATATACTTCTTTATGCACATCACGGTCATCAATTAGGCCTGATCTTGTCAAAGCTCAAAGACTTCAAGTGACTCTGACTTGGGGAACGGAGCGCCAGGGCATAGACATGTAGTTATAAACATTCCATTAAATCAATCGAACTTAATTAAATACTTTCTGTTATTCTGTTTTATGTATTAATTGCTAATTTCTAAAAGTTTCGTCAAAAAAATTTGACAAACTAGCTGTACAGCCCTGTTTTGCAAGGGATATCGAGTGTATAACGTTTTCTTTCATTTCTCTCCAGGGAAATCCCCTCAGAAAGCTCATCTTTAAACGAGTAAGGGTGTCACAATCCCGAGGTGCCGGGTTTACAGTCTTAGGTAAACATGGGCCTCACTTCCCCTGGGTACCCTAGTGATTCCTCTCTTTTTTCGAAACTCCTTCTTGTCATACATTTCCTCTTTTTTTTTCTTTTCGGTCAAGACTACAGATGAACCTATATCAAAATTACTTTACAATTTTTACTATTTTCGTTTTACTAAGCGTAATTTTTTTCGATTTATTCAATTACAAATAGATGTGGTGCATAAGTAAATTATTTTGTTTATTTGTTTCACACGCATTTTTTGATTTTCACTTTTTAAGTTGTGCATTTTTTTTTCTTTTCTTTCATTGTTTTGTTTATGACTTTATTTTACTAACACTGTTGGCTCGCCATCCCGCTTGTTTACCGAGTGCAGCGTCTTGTAAGGGGGGATGGGGAATAGTGTTCTAGGAATACCTCTTTTGTTGGACTCTGTGGTTGGAGGAGGGACCTCAGGATAAAGACCGATCTCGTTCATGGATCCCACTTTGCAATGCCCAGGTAAAAGCCTCGTCTTACCCATAAATTCAACGATAAATCTGATAGCGAGTAATACACGCGTTTTTTTATACTATCATTAACTAATAGTGTCTCAGAGATCTCTTTTTGCAATACAGAGAGTTCTACAGGGAGTGAGTCAATATTAAAGATGCACAATTCAGCTACACGAGGGCTTTTGGCGACGGTCTTCTTAACTTTGTGCTATGGTGGACACTTGAGAGCTAGTATACCTTCTCCTAACTTCCACATCACACCAACGGGAGGATATTTGAGCTTCGATAGATTTAAAGTGTATTGCCCCCTCTACACGACTGATCTTCAGTGGTACTAGGCTCAAACTCATGATGCGCCGGGAACGAGTCCATTAACTTGACCACTAGGTTACCGCGGCCACGAGCTCTACAGGGAATTGGTGAACCAAAATCGGTTAAAAAATTTGAGATCCAGAGTTTGATTGTGGAAACGAAATCTTTTGTACAATCCAAATCTTATTTATGCTCAAAAACATTTCTTGATTATCCTTTTCATGTTGCACCATACAAATCTCATGATTCCCACCAAAGTGACATTTCTGAACCTGACATGTTGTACACTTCTGAGGCTCAAATCCTCGAGGGATTTTCAAATCAGGGTGTAATTCCGGTCAAAAGAATCACAATAAAAAAAAGATGCAACAGTTATTTCTACGAAACAATTTTAACTTTCAATAACCCAAAATTATTGACTACAATCAAAGGTAAACTGTAAAATACGCCCATACATTTCGAATCCTCTGCTATGCTGCAAGTGTCACAGGTTCGGACATTCACAAACTGCCTGCCGTGGACAACTGATGTGCTCTAGGTGAGCATCATAAATCTGTCGAGGCTCAAACATCCTCCCGTTGGTTTGGTGGGGAAGTTAGGAGAGGGAGGTGCTTTCTCATGTGTTATATCCTCATGGTTATCCTCTCCCATGGTTCAAAATGACGAGGTCCATCACCAAAAGCCCTTAAATAGGTGAATAGGGGGGCAATGTTAATACTCACTCACTCACAGAAAGTGATGTCTTATATGAAGAGAATTATCTTTCGGTAGACACACACACACAGAGAGAGGGAGAGAGACTTGTATATGCTGTCACATGGCACTCTTAAAACTCACAGTTGCAGATATGACACATTTCACACTTTTGTTTATGCCTTTATGGTTTTAACACTAGAGCGTTCGGAATTTCGATTACCCTTAAACGTCCACCTGTTTCATTTCAACATCGCGATATAAAATATATAAAATAAATTTTTTTATTTCTAATGGTAGATTATGAACAGTTAATTAACAGAGTTCATCAATCTGTAAGGCATTCGCCCATAGGTGATGCCTTACTTCTAAGTTATCTTCTCGACCTAGGGGTGTGGGAGTGAATGAAGAACCAGGCGTTGTCATAATCTTAATACCTCTTTTATTAAGATCTTAACTTAAACACTATACAATGATAATATTTATATTTAAACTTAATGGATCTGAGGTGAGAAACACGCAATACGTATTACCAAATAAGCGCGACCTAATCACTATATTTGACTTTACCACCTATTCCTAATCTCAGTAAATACGCAGTTCCTAGTATTAACTTGAATGATCCTACCTCTATATCCTAGGTAACAGTAACACTCTCGAATCTTCAATGTAATTTCCTTATCTCGCGTGGAATGGTATCCACCTTTCTTGAACGCACTTTCACGGATAGCTGACACTGGAATATTGGCTTACTTCAGCTTACACGCTTAAACTCCGACTAGCATAATCACTTCGCAAAAGGCCATCTCCTTTACGCTAAACTTCTGCTATTTAAAAGGTTCCTAATTTGAATAATCACGCTTCGCTTCTGGATTTGGTTGGAAAGGATTTAGAACTTTCGGCCCCAAAGAACTCAAGAGGAAAATTAATAGAAAGCGCGATGAACCCGTCACAAATCTACCTAGTACATTCACCGAATGCAGATATCTGTTTTTAGTGCGGATACCAATAGCCGCAGGTAATTTTGACGCCCAGTTTCATCCCTAGAGTGAGGCACTTGAGTGAGGCACTTGAGCTCTGACGATGCAAACCTGTACTAGGATTTAATTTTGCCTAGAGCATCCCCTTGGGATCTTTTATCTGCTGTATAATCATACCATATAGCTGTCTATTTTCTGCATCATGAAAATGCATCGACTTGGGTCGAGGTCGAACCCGCAACCTTGGGTACAGAAGGCCAGCGACAAACCAACCATGCCGACATATATAAAATAATTGTTTTAGCTAAATAATTGCAAGACTACTGTTCAGAAGGGTTTAGTTTTAAGATTTTTGAATATTATTTCATGTAATTAACATTTTATGGCCCTTTATATCATGAAAAACTGACGTTGACATTATGTTTCGCGAAGGTTGTTGGACCACTGCTTTGTCGTAAAACATTTGCCAGTAACATTACTATTATGCGTTATCCATTCTGCGCCATCCCTAACGATATATATATCAGAATTTACTGGAATATTATCAATTATGTCTGCACTTTCTTCTCATTCTTCGCAGTTACTTTCACTCCATCATCGGAATCGGAATTAGAGCAAGACAGCTCACCACCATCCTATTCATTCCCAGAAGCCTCTCGCAATAAATCAGCAATTTCATCAGGGCTTAGACCTATTCTACGAACCATCGTTCCAGGTTCTCTGCTCTGCACAAGGTTCGAGAATCAAATAAATTTTCTTCTGTGAGCAGATAACCAAATGCTATGTAACGAAACACTTAGACACAACAATTTTAGAAAAATGGATTCCTTTCCGCTGTTAACACAATAACGGTCAACGGCATTCAAGGTCAAATAAATAATCAAAAGTACTTTGGGAAGTTTTTTTTACTAATGGTAATGATGAACGACAGCTATTTATGATGATAATATGATGTCGAAATGACACCAGCGGACGTTCTAGGTATATTTAGTTGTAAAATTTCTCCTAATTAACCTAGAACCACAAAACTTTTACTGTGTAATTAATATGAAAAATAATTAAAAGTCACGAAAAATTTTCAAATTCCCTGTAAAAGTGCGGAAAGGAAAACAAACTGAACAGGCTCCGGTGTCAAATTGACACCGCTGAACGTTCAAGAGTTAATAAGGATTTTTTTAATTTTTATTTTTTTTTTATTTTGTAATCAAATGTCCGATTTCCCACTGCTGATTTCATGCTCCAATTTCTTGAAGAAAAAATTATAGATCGAATAAATTTGCTGATGTACTCTTTCGACTTTAGTTTCATTGAACATGTGTGGGATTCTCCCAGTAGTACCCAAATCCTACACGGGCGTAGAACTTATTTGGATGATTAATGGTCCTTGCTACAAATTCTTTTCATCGACTACTTTATAAACAGCCCAAAATGTTGCTGCCAGGGCTGTATTGCACTTCGGAGTAATCATACTCTCTATTGACATGTGTTTTCGTATTTAATTTTTTTGTCCGAATGAATTTTCAGAACATTTTACGTATATTTCTATTGTTGTAACAAAATGTACTGAAAATGACATATTCTTATGTTTTTAAGCTTTTTTATGTTATTATAAATATTATCACCAAGTTTTTCCCAATTGTACGTTATAACTATTTTTTTATTTTGAATTATCAACAGTTTTAAGTTTGTTGTTTAACTTTTGAAACCCAGAGCACAGTATAGCATTGGATTGGTTTGAATGTAATTGGATTGATAGATGGGTCGTTGAGTTAATTGATGGAGATTTTGATTGATTGATTGTATTGATAAATTGATTAATGAACAGATCAATTAATTCATTTAGATTGTTTGATTATGAATTGATCAATTTTTTTGATGGATGTAGATTCATTGATCGAATTTAGTTGGCTGAATAGATTGAATTCAGCTGTAATAATGGAAGGATGAATTGTGATTTAGATTGATGTATTTGAGCTGATTCAATATAGATATTGATTGATTGGTCCATCAATTTGGATTGATTGGCAAAAAAGTGGTGGTGCAAATATATTGACACGAGCGTTTACATATGTTGTACTATTTTAATTTGAAAAGTGGTCAGGTACGAAAATACATCATCAGCTTAAACATGCAAACAGAAATAATAATTCAGTTATGAAAAATTATTCTTTATTCAATATGGGCTTGTTAAAATACTTTCAGCAGTTGTACAGCGTTTTGATTCTCTTGATGTCGCTCTCCGCTAGTTTTCCTTTGGATAGGACGTCGTACAAGAACTCGTGGTTCTTGCCTTCCATCGTCCTCAGCTTCCGTGGCTCCTTGGAGAAGGTGAAGGAGCCATATAACATGATAGAATTGTAATCGAAGGGAGTCAGCAGCTGATTCTGTTCAGGTTTAAGTTTGAAAAACTGATCGGCCGCACCTGCAAACACAATGATATTCATCAAAAAAATATTAATTTTATTAAAAAAAAATTTCGAATGTCGTATAATTTTTATTTTGAGACTCACATTATTAAAATACTCCACTTTTGTTGTTTTCCCTGTTGTGATACTCATTTTGTGTAAAAATTAAGTTTGCTTCCCAGCATAAACTGGAATACGATTATGAATACCAAATAATGTGTAATCAGGGCTTCCAGGTTGGTGATTTTATCGCCCTTGGTGACAAATATAATATCGACAAGGTATCACCGAGAAGTCTCTGGGGAAGGGGGTCAACCCTTCTAGAAATTTGCATGTCACTATACAGAGGTCAATGAAGCTCAGAAGAGAGTCAGTTAAGGTAATGAATCTGCTTACACGTTGACTACGATAAGACAGAGAAATCTGTCAGAGTTCCTGCTAGTGAAGCGTTTTAAAGAGCCGTTTAGGGAGCGCTGTAAAATTTGTTTAAAACCAGTACGTTTTGCTCTATTGTAAATAATCTATTATAATATTTCTTTGTGTATATACGTCGATTAGTCTTCGCGTAGTCATTTGTTGGTCCTGGTCTAATAATAAATTTGTTTCATTCAGTTAATTCAAGTCTTGAGTTGCTTTTCCCCCATACAACAATACGAATGTCAAATTTATTTAACTAGGGATTCAGGATCATTTCCTTCCTTTATTCACTCATACATAAAGTAACGTAAATTATTCAAACACGGAAAAAAATGTATTTTTATGCACAATACTATTCAAAATGTCAAAAATAAAGGATTATCTCAAACTGTGTCTTTGTGTTAAACGTTCGTAGGATTATTATAAAAAAAGCTGAAATTAAAAATAGGAACGGGTGTCAAAATTACTTGCGGCAATTGGTATCTCCTATAGGGTGCCGAAATAAAAAGTGATACCAGCTCCTGGGGAATGAACTAGGTCTGCAAAGGTCAAATATATCAATACGCAGCCCCATTAGAGAAAAGGAGAGAAAAATAGGAACTCTGAATTTGTATTAAAGAAAATAATATATTTAAGAACAAATTAAGGAGTCTTCTTCAAAATCTTTTAAGCAATTAATAAAAGGCCACGTGTTTCCATATATTTATCGATTATTGTGATAATGGAAAATATATACCCATTTTCTTTATCCAATCAGTACTTTCTTAAATGTTTATAATCAACAAATTAAACGAAAGCTATCTTTTTCTTCTGTTACATGGATTGCCTCTGTAAATATCCTTTCATCGCAAAGTATTCATTCATATACATACGCGGAAAGCTATCAACTCTGCTCCTTCGTATATTCCTTTTCCGAGAGAACTAATAAATTATTGTGCGAACATATTCAGTTTTCCGTGATATTATCACCTTCAAAAGAGTTCCCTTCAACATTCACACACTTCCGCTTTCGATGCTGTCATTGCTGGTAATGGTTCTGGAACAAAGTTTTTGGAAGGCACTTCAGGTGATTCTCTGTTTTTGCCTGAACCTCTTCATTGAGGTAAGATGAGTTCCCTTTAAGCAAGTTTTCCCAGTAGGAAATGAAAAAATTTACATGGGGCCAAATCAGGTGAATAAGGACACCCCATCACAATACTGTTTCTGCTGGTCAGAAACTGCTTGACAGAGAGGGTCGAGTAAGCGGGTACATTGTCCTTGTGCAACAGTCGTCTATCACTCCCCAATTCTGACCTTTTTTTTCCTAATTTTTTCACGAAGCCTTTTTAATACTTCAGTGTAGAAGGATTAATTAACAATCTGACCACTCTCTCTCTAATGTGAGGGAAAACTCACTCATATCATAAATTTTCGCAATGTTTTGGTCTGTGATCGCTGACCTTGGGCCTACAGCACGTTAATCCTTTTCCACATTGTCCTCCTCCTCCTCCTGAAAAACGCTTATGCCATTCAAACACATGTGCGCAAGCCAAAGTTTCAACTCCATAAGCCTCGGTAATATTTGAAATTTTTTCGTGGCTGATGTCTTAAGTTTCACAAAAAACTTGTTGTTGGTTCGACATTTTCCCGGCAGAATGCAGTTGCACGTGCTCACTCAATGGCACAGTACTCCCAACTGGCGTGATCAGTGAAACAGAAATTGTCCACATGGATAGAGAAGGTATGTAGGATGACGTCACTAAAACAGCTGTTGCCAATTCCACTCAATTTTCAAGTTACATACGTAGTCTCGTTTTTTTGTGTATATTTTTATATATTTTAATATATACTTGTATATATTTGAATCCCCTTTAATAAGAGTGAAGTGTTCGTACATATCATACGTATATGTAAATTTCCAAGCTAAGATTACAAGAAAAACATCTACATTTTCCTATATCTTAAAAATATTCAAAAAATTTTTAGTTGCTCACTAATAATATATTTGGAGTTCATATATAATAACAATTGTAAATATCAGGTTGAGTAAAAAGTTTTCCGCCAAGGGGAGAAACCTCCTCTCCAACAACGGCTATTTCCATGGTCGATAACCTTTCGCCAAATGGGTTTCTGCTTCTGAATCTGGAAGTTGGAACTACAAGACTGTGTGATTTGTTTGTCAAAACTTTATTATTTTGTGCACCAAAAAAGTCCTTAAAATGGAGCAATCACGTCAACAGATCGGAACGATAATGTACTGTGAGTTCTGAAATAAACTCATTGCAACTGAATGCCACAAAAAAATGTGTGAAGATTTCAATACTGTTTCTTTTGATGCAGTAAAAGTTTGGTTTAAAAAGTTTAAAGCTGGAAATTTCGACATTGAAATAGGCCACATTCTGTCTGCCCTATTGGGGTCAATTGTGACCAGTTAAAGCGAATCGTTGATCAATACAGAAATGCCAAATATTGCGTTAGAGCTTGACGATTGCCAAAAACAATAGTTAATGCTCTCAAACGCATACATTTCAGTTTAACCGCTGGGTGCCTCACAAATTGACTGCTGAAGACAAGAGTAAGAGAAAAGCGGCCTGTTTCGCTATGTTCAAAGATAAAAGGAAAGAATATTCTGGACATAATTGTGCCCTGAGATGAAAAATGGGTATACTACAACAGTACAAGCCGTGAAGGAGGATGGTCAGCACCCGGGGAATCAGCAGGTTTGGTTTCTCTGTATCTGGTGCGATTGTCTTGGAATTATCTCTAAGGAGTACTTGAAAAGCGAACAGACTATCAACAGTACAATATACAGCAAAATGCTAATCAAAGTTAGTGATGCCATTCGCGAAAAACGTAAGAAAAAGTTCAGAAGGAAGGTGGTTCTCTTTCACCAAGATAACTTTCAGCCACATGTTAGTGCGCTGACAAGCTGGTCACTCTACACCCTTGAGTGGGATTTGATGCACCATCCACCATGCAATCCAGATATGGGGCCTTCGGATTACTATCTTTTTTTGACATTTGTAGCTGCATCTTGAGGGCAGAATTTTCCATTCAAATGACAAAGTCATAAATGAGGTCAATCGCTTTCTGGACTCGTGCACGCCACAGGTTTTCGCAGAAGGGATTGAAGAATTGCCAAAACGTTGGCCGATCATTGTAAATTTAAATGTAGGTCCCTATCCTCATTATCCTTTGCTGATTTTATCATTTTACAAGATTTTTTTTTTTTGGCCGGAAACTTTTTTTAACGTAATATATATTCTTTGGCTTATATAAATGTTCTAATCCATCTTTAAAATCTAAATATAACATAAATACACGAGAAGATTTCAATGAATCAGATTAAATTTTGTCTAGTTAAGATGAATATTATTTATATTTAACAGATGGAGAGAAATATGAAGTTAATGCATTCAGCAGAGACCTTCCTTGATATTGTCCCAATAGATGATGATATAATCGTCTCTGTCCGATCTGTTCTGCTCGTGGTAGAATCCGATGGCATGCCCCAACTCGTGGACTATGGTCCCTTCTGGATGACACCCTTTACCCAAGGACACAGGCTGCTGACCACCTGTTCGTCCCACGTGAGAGTAGCAGCTGCAATTACATTGAATTGGATTATACTGGATGATATAATCCTGATGAACTATAGATTATATATGTATATAGGATTATTTCTATGCAGTAAATTGCCTCCTTAAGAGAGTAGGAGCTGAATTAACGTCGAATTATAAAGCAATACGAGTGCTATTGGTGAGGAACCTCGTAGCTTAGAACCTCGGTCAAGTGACGAGAATGACACCTGAGCTGGCATTACTCTTTTCTAACTACAATGCCAACGAAACGAGCTTCTAGTAGTTCACTGTTGACAATTGGATGATCACTGTTTTAGAAGGAACATTTTGGTGACAATATTCAGGAGCAACATCTTTCCAAGTCGTATAATATTGAATTAAATATCAGTACTAATTTAAATTTATTACTTAAATTGCTAAGGGTCTGCACAGAGTGAAGCCACACTAAATAACATATTCCTTATTATATATGTGTGTATGTATATAATCACACGTTAAGAGCTGCAATTAGACATTTAATTTAATTATTTAAAAAAAAAGGACTACCAGTAGTAATTCTTCAATGTCTGTTACTTTAAGTAATTCTTTAAAATAGGATGCTAAAACGATAGCAGGAAAATCAATCTATCTTTAAATTTATCATCATCAGCAGACATCATATCTTTCTTTAGTCAGAAACGTTGAAAATACTTTTTTTCTTTTTCATATTTTAATACACATTAACAGTTTCTCATTACTCACATTTAGAATATCTACAATAAAGTACTAAATCAAGTAATGATAACAAGCGATTTGTTGAAAATGAACCCGAACCGAATTGATGACACTTCCTATAAATCAAAATATTCTATTACTTCCTCCTTAACTGTTATTACTTCTCGTCCTTGACTTTATTACTTCCTCTTAACAACTCTTTCGGGGCAACATTTAAATACATAAGAAATTGTAGCATTCAGAAAAGTATTAATAATTGAGGAAACACAAAAATACAAATTCTCTCCCTTTAATTTTTTTTTCAAATTAAGTTGTACAATCATTTTTCAAAAAAGAAAAAAAAATGAATGCAAATATTGTATTACTTACCCTTGCCCAGGAAATATTCGGATATAATCCTTCTCGGTAGTACGGGGAACGAATTTGATGCATGTGTTTTTGTGGTACTGCTCCATGGCCCTCTCGAGGACGAACATCACTGAAAATGAACGCGAAATATACTTTTCAGCTCAATTTAAGTTATAAAAAAGAGGGAGATATGTAGAATACAAATCCCACAAGTTCGCGAAAATCGGAAGAAAGTGCTCTTTAGAGAACCGTAAAATATAACGCGCAACTATACTTTCAAGCTGCAAATTTTATATATATAATTTTTAGATATATTCGCCGCATAACACTCACCCCCTTTTTTACGAAGAAACCAGAAATATACGTTCTCGATGCTCTTATGTTTTGAAGTCATTTATTAAAGGTATTATTCCAAGAAAAAAAAGTAGGCTTCTAGATCTACAACTCTTTAAGGTATCCGACTACGTTCGGAACCGTGATTTTGCAAAAGCGTATAAATGGATAATATTTATGATATTTAGTGTCACTTATATTAGAAAATGTATATAAAATTGTTTTAAGAATAGTATTACAATAAAAAATTATTTAAGAATAGTATTACAATATTTTGACAAAAAATGAACATAGAATGACCCATTTTCAAAATATTCTCCTTTTGTGAAAAATGCTTCTGTTATAATAATAATAATATTTCGCCTGTATATAGCTCAAATCTCTCTACAGAGGCTCAACTAGAATTTTTGAAATATATAATTTAGAAATGGGTTTATCCATGTCTTACGACAACAGAGGGGAAAAGTTTTAAGAAAGAAACGCCGATAATTATTTCAATGGGTTGTAACTCTGAAAATAATGCGAATTTTTCAAAACTCATAGTTCAGACTCTCTGGAAGTCTTTACTTTATATAAGCAAAATATTATTATTTTAGAAGCATTTTTTATAAAAGGAGAACAGTTTGAAAAAAGGTTATTCTAAGTTAATTTTTTGCTGAAATATTGTATTTAAATAAAAAAATTTTTGTCAAAATGTCCTTAAAACAATTTTATACATGTATTCTAATCTAAATGACATTAAATGTCATGAAAATTATCCATTTGTACGATTTTTAAAAATCTCAGTTCCGAACGTAGTCGGATGCCTTAAGTTCATAAGGAATGTCTCATCTCTTTTAAATAAACAGTATTTTGCTATATGTATGTCTAATTTTTTTCTATGGTGATCTTTTGTTTTTATTTTCAAAGCTCTCATTTTTATACCCAGCGTATAACGCGCACCCCTAAATTTCGAACGTATTTTTTGTGTTAAAAGTGTGCGTTATACGACGGATTTTAAGGTACGTAAAATAATTATCACATTAGCAAGACTTCGATAATTATCTTATGTAATTTAATAATGATAGATACCTTATGTAACTTAACAATTATCTTACGCAATTGTATAAACATTAAATTATTAGGTTATGCCATATATTTTTCCTAAAATTACAAAATATTATTTGGGATTTTCTTTAAAGTTATTGAAATTTTTTAACTGACAATTACTTACAAAGGAATTATTCAAATCGTAATATAAGGCTTGTGTGGGGGGGGGCGAAGATAAATAGTTATTATTCTGTTTGGTCATATCCGGAACTTTTTTTTTCATATTTAGTGAATTATGGTCGGGAATATTACCTAACTGTTGCTTCGAAGTTCTGAGAATGTTTAGGATGATTGTAGCAGGGGCCTGCAAAATAACAGGACTGTGAATTGTCTGCATAAAAATATAATTGTGTGATATTTCAACAATGATATGAACCGATATCTTTTTCCTATATTACATTCGTTTTATAATACTGATGCATGGATCTTTTCAATATAAATATCATTGGAGATAAAAAGAAAAATAAGATTTAAATTCTTTATTTCTTTTACAAATCATTTATTTTTTTTAAAGATGTACTAACAACATATTAACTCTAATTTAAACGGAATTAGTTTTTGATTCGATAAAACCGAACGAAATTTACCAAATTCACAGATACTATTTAGAATTTTTTTGTAAGCGCTGTATTTATACTTACATATTGTTTGTTTTAATCCTGGGTCTTTTTCGTAAGGCACGATACCACTAGGCCACAGTTGCCGCTTGTCCACAATTGCAGTACGATCCTGTGAAATTTTGTGACATTAATTTTACTTTGTCGGTAAAAAAAGTGATGAATAATTTAAATGAATGAAGTAAAAAGAAATTACATTAACTAATTCTGTGCAAAAGGATTTCGTCATTCTTCAATTAAGTTAGACATAAATATGGTTAGACAACTCAACTAGTCAAATGACTTGCATTTGACAGAATAATTCTTATTGCGAAAGATATTATTTTTGAAATCTTTTCTTGAAGAACTTAAAGTTCGTTTGACATTTCAGTCAATATTGAACATTTGATCCAAGCAATAAAATTAGGGTACTTTAGAGACCAAATAACGATTTAAATACTTATAAAATTATAAAGAAATTTTAACCTTATGAAATTGATTTTAATTTCTATTGAAAATAATAGCATATTAATATTAAAAAATATTTTCAATGATACGGATCCTAATAATGTTAAGAATCATTGGAGAACTCAACCAGATTGGAAAGTAAATATAATTTAATAATTAATTCGTTTTATTAGTTATTGCTTTTTAAAGGTAAGATTTATTCAAACAAGAAATAAAGACTATTCAAGATTTCCTTACATTGTAATGATACTTTAAAAGTCGTAGTACATTTATTTTATATTTATAGTAAATGTACTATTATTTCAATTATTGAATATTTTATATTCAATAATTCAAAAAGAGTTATTGATAATTTCCTCTCATATTTTTTCATCCGAAATTCTCAGCGTGCGATTGGCTTACATTGCTATAAATGAAATATTTTGGATACTAATATTATTGGTTGTAACAAATCGGAAACTTACTTCCCCATCGCTTATCCCTATAATATCACCTCCGAGAAGATCCGGATTTTGTATTGGCAGATCTCCCAAGTCCGCTGAAAGAACAATGAACTCTGCAATTAGTCGATAAAAGCCTATTGTGAAATCGTTCTGAATGAAAATAATTTCATTTGTAAATTTAATAAACAATGTTAATGAACTTAAGTTGTATAAAAAACTATTTTTCATTAAACTTACAAACACAGATAGATTTACACGTAAAATATATTCATATGTGTGCGTAAAAATAAACGTGTGTACATATAAAACTAAATCTTTATATACCTATCTTAAAGTAAAACTTTAAAAAAAAAATAAGAACACTTCAGGACAAAGTAATATAACCATGGTATTGCATTAGTAAGCACTTAGACTTAGGGCTCAGATCGTAGGGTTAAGCAAAGTCTTAAGGCACCAACATTTCCCTTTGCCACTTATATGAATAAGCTGAAGTAAAATTTAGAAAAGATAGCACACACAAAATTAAATATAATGTAAAAAAAGTTATCACTAAAATTAATTTGTCCATATCTAAACTACCATAATTCAAAAATATATCAAGAAGTAAAATCTAACTATTTATAAATTTAAAAGTACTAAAACTAATTAGTATGAAATCTAAACATCATAAACTAAAGAACATAAGAATGTTTTCAACTTATTTTCCTGAATAACAACATAAACGTAATTGTAGAACTCCATTTCCTGAAATTATTTCTCGACAATATATTCTTTAATAAAACAAACAACATTTTATTCGTAACAGCATTTTAGTGGTTTTTTTAAAAAGAGAGTAAGTGAAATTCGAAATTAGAAAGTCGTAAGACAATTAGATAACTATCAAAACAATGTAAAGTAGCAAAAACATTTATAACTGAATAAAATAAATAAGTGCTATTAAAATATAGATTAAAATAAGGTAGCAATCTACCTTAAAAATGTAGGATTTAAGAAATTTAATTATTGTCTTAAGATTATTAATTTTCTCCCAATATTTAATAATATAAATAATGATGCAATAATAAAGTAAATAATAAATGTAAATAATAAAGTAATATATTCCCATAAAAATTGGCATTTAAACATTGCTGTTCCAGAGTGCAACTTTAATAAAATTAAGCTTAAAAATAATTTTTGAAACGATCAATTTAACATATTAAAATTGTTAATCTTTAAACCTTAAAGCAATAAATTTGTTTTATCAAAAATATCAACATTTAGTTCATGATCCGTAATATGTAAAGTTGCATCCAGGTGCTCCGTTGTAAGTCGGTTGTTGTCGGTTATTTTTGGTTTTAATCAGGTTTAAGTTGATAGGATTAAAATTAATCTTTGAGGTAGGAACTCGGTATTTTTTTATCGAAAAATAATTTAGATCCCAATTTAAACTGAGTTAAAAATAATTTATTTCCCAAACACTAATGAAAAAGGGACCGATTCTGTGATTTTGTAAACATCATCTCAAATTACTCTTGATTAAAAAAATAAGTAATACAAATATTAATTAGAAGAAAAAAACGTATTGTAAATTTTATTTAAATAGAAAATCGATGAAAAAACTCTTTCAAAATTCTTTTTAATGTGATTTACTTTTTATTTATTCTTATATTTGTTTCTTTGAAAGATTCTTCAAATCAATAAAAATTATTACATTTCAGATATGATGAGATATATGAAAATCTCTGTTTTTATGACATATTCAAATCTATTAGATATAAAATGTTTCAATAGCAAATGAGTTGTTGAAATTAAATTCATCAAAAATATAGGAATGATGCGTACTAATATTTAAAGATCTTACTACAATAAAATTTTTAAAAATAGTTAAATTTCACTGTATTGGTAAAATATTATTAAGCATAGCACAGGAACCATTTTTTTTAAAAAGAAATCTTTTTCAGAAAAGTAATATTTGTCAAAATGATCAGTCATTTAACTCCTTATGATTGTTTTCATCGTATCATCTTATAAATTTTTAAGTCATTTTTCAAATATTTTATTAAACGTCGTTTAAAATAAATACAAGTTTATCAAATGCAAAGTATGTTAAAGGATTTTCCTTTTAAACGGGGCTCAAGTATTAAAAAGAAATCGTAAAAAGTAACAACGCTCGTAAAATACAAAAAAAAAAAAACAACGTTTTTTTATTTTTAATTCATAGTTTTTTTATTATCGAAAGTAAAAACAATTTCACAATTGTTTAAAAATAGATATAAAAGTAATATAAATATAATAAATGTTATCGTAAACACATGAATCACACAAAATAGTTTTATAAATAAAGAAAAATATTTTTAAAGGAAAATGTAAAATGCACGCTTGAGATTAAAAAAATGCCCTTACTAAAAATAGTTTTGAATATAAATATGACTCCATTCTAAAAAAAATCTCGTTATCGAACGCTACTTACGAAAGGGATGGGCGAAGGAATATCCCACGTACAGGAGGAGGAGGAGTTTCAAAAGCAAAGCCATGTTTACCAATGATTTGAAATCAACATAACAAATATTTTTGATATTTTTGTATCATTCTAGTGTAAAAGTCAAGGACTCGACCAGATGGTAACTTTCTCAACGAGATTGAATCCCTTCTTGTATCTGATAATGGCTCACTGAATCTTTGTTTAATCGAAATACGTAAAATTAATTCTTTAATGCTCGGTATGGCTGGGTAAAAGTACTTCTACTTTTGTAACCAGTTAAAATGTGAAATTCTTCAAAAATCCAAAACTCCAACTCCTCTCTCTCTCTCGGCTCTCATTAATACTTTTTTTGACGAGACGTTATTTTGCAAACATTTCTTAAGTAATTTATTATGTAATACAGCGTCATATCTTAAAAATGCCATTTTCTCAACTCTTTTCATTTAAATTTATGTTCACAAATACATTCAGATCCGTTTTTGAAAGTTATCAGTTCCTACATCACAAAATAAAAATTTCATAATTTTTAATCACAAAGTGGATAAAAGATCTCATGTCTGAATGACGCATTTTATTTTTGTATTGTCATTTTGATTATGTTACGATTTCAACTAAATCTTCTTTGAAATTTGACAATGAGCACCATGTTGCTTTCTCATATTTAGAAATAAAAATTTAAGCTCTTCATTGGGTTTTAAATTAGATTCTTTGAATATGAAGTGTATTTGGAAAAAGAGAAAAATACAAATTTCAATAGTTTTGAAGATTTTCTATCAAATTTAATTACATCCAAAAATATTTAAAATGTATTGTTTTAGTTAATTTTTTTGAAATTTATAATTATACAGATTAGTTTACTTAAAAGCCAAAAAAGAAAGCTGAAATATAGTAGAAAAAATTAATTATAAAAAAATACGATTGCAACCCAAATTAAACTTATTTTGTTTCTGTTTTATTACACACTTTTCTAAACTCATTTTATAAAATTCCACTACTATATCCAATTTCTGGTTCTTTGTAGGATTTCAGCACATATTTTGAAACATTAAGCATATTTTCCGTATACTAAATTCGTGTTTTATTGCAGAAATGAATAAACAATGCAATTTGAAGCGAAGATTTCTTTTGAATATATCTTTATATCCTTTGGTGATTGCAAAATTTGTTGCGCAAATATAAGCATTTCATATAATTTCCAGAAGAGCTAACTGTGTTGAATATTCATAATGAGTGTAGTATTATAATTCTTTTCCTTCCAGTGAAGACGTTAATCTCACTCCGCTTACAATTCGGAAATTGAACGCAATGGAATTTTAAAATTATTTTCAAAAGCACGATCTTTTCAATTTAATTTTCCAATGCTATCAAAAAGTGTTTACTTTGTTAAATACTTTTCATTAAATTAAATTCTCCTGTGGTTGCTGAGCACTCGTGTTTCTTGACAGCATAAAATTCGAGATAATTATCAAAAAATAATACTTTTACAACATAACAACATAACTATTTTTTCTTCAACAAAGCTACGATTTTAATACAAACCTTCAGCAATCACGGCATTAAAAGACGACCTTCCGATTTACTAAAAGCAGCTTTACATTTCAGTAATTATTGCAACGCAGAACAGTTACATGTACAAAAAGGATGAATCAAAATGGATGTGCAAATGGTGTTGTGAATATTTCTTTATGTTTAATTTATAACTAGTCACTGAAATTTTATCATGTATCTCTCATGGTGTAGAATATCTTTCTGGAAATGTTACGATGTTCGAGCAGGGCGGATAACAGTCCAAATCGCTACTTTGTTAAGGGCTATCGGAAGCAATATTGCGAGAAGCTGCTCTAAGCTGATTCTGAGCTACATTCACATCTAAAGTATTCTAATGTTAACATATTTTGAGAGCAAAGTACCAAGTCAAAAAGTTTGCATGTCTTCTGGCTTTGGCTTGGAATTGTGGGAAATTTCTTACCAGCAGTAAGTTATTGGACAATCGTAGTTATTGAATACGTAGTAAAAAAAGTTTTTTGATATAATAATTAATATTTTGCTCACAAATCTTTTACTTAAATTCTCGTGACTGTTATTTTTCGTCACAAGATAGACATAAGATCAGACATAATTAGCCTAACTTGCTAACGTTTTCCACTGGCCCGAAAATAAGATTGCTATTCTAAATTATTCGTTTAGGAGAAAAATTTAATGCTTATATGTGTATAAATTTTTTTTAAATTAACTGCATTTAAAATCATTGAATTAAATTTTATAATCTGTAAAAAATTTTGTATAGATAATTCTAAAATTGGAATATGATAGTTTGAATAGAAATTAATACTTGAAAAGTAAGTGAAACAAGTAACAACAAGGAGGATTTTCGCTTTAATATTGAAATCTTGCGACAGTAGCGCGCGATTCATTTTAAGTATTCCTTTTCAAGTTTCAAAAGACAGTAAAATGTTAAAAGCTCATTAAGATGTTATATTTTAACTTCTGTAATGTTTGAAATCGATGGCAATTTACTTTTAAAAAAACCCAAACTCTTAATTGCAATGTTAAAAAGGCCTCCAAGAATACACAAAACCTCAAATAAATGTTAAGTATATTTTCATAAAACACAAATATCTATGTAAAAAAAAGTATAAGTCATAATCGTAGTAAATAATAGTGATCATGTATTACAGTGCTTTTCAATCTTTCAATGTTGGCGACCCTTGTTTTCACAATTAGTATTTTCCTCACCCCTCCCTTCATATAATTACAATGCATTGCTAGTGCTATAATAATTATTCTTATTTTGCCTTTTTTCTTTGGTATGTTTTTTGTGACAGTGTATTTTGATAGGTTGTGAATTACTATTACTGTGCATTTTAACTATTTCTGTAATACAGTGCATCTCAAACTCAATATTGGCTACTCAATTTTCAATCAGTATTTTCATCATCCCCTCCCCCATACGATGATAATGCATTGAATGTTATAATAATGTACTTTGACACTAAAGCTACAATATCAACCTAATTATAAACTGTACAAAGTATCAATATAAGTATTAGATTTTTTGTAGGTCTATTTTAAGAAATAAATATTTTAAGTTACTTTTAAGTTATTGAATTATTATGTTACTGTTCATATTTCAGAATGTATTTTGTTTTTCTTCCTTTCAGTAAATTAATAATTTTTTTTAAATAGTTCTTCATTTTCTACTTTTAGATATGCTCGCCCCCCCCCCTCGTAGGGTTATCACGCCTCCTTCCTCTAGTTCGAGAAACGCTGATGTATCAGATACGCTAAACAAAACATTATTAATTATTTAAAAAATATACAAAATTTTAAAGCTTAGGGACACATTTTTCGTTCAATTACAAACATTCTGACGAAGCCTTATATAGGTATTTTACTTTGGAATTAAAATATAATATAGTAACAAAAACAAAAATCTTTAATAAACAATTTACAAACTTTCATCTCTCTAAAATTCAAGCTACCAATAAATTTCCATTTTCTTAACACTCTATTTGAACGCTAAGGTTATGAAAACGCGCAAAAAATTGTGAAACATATTATAATTTACATTAAAATAGTTTGATAAAAATGCATAGCATACTTTTTGATTCAACTGATACATTTATTTAATGTGTTGTTAAGTATTACCATGAGGCTTTACTATTATTTATTGTTTAATTTTAGCAAAACTTCATCTTTGTGCGTGCGTACCAGCGTGTGCATCCCTTGTGGCGTCTTAATTGTTCTCGCTAGTCGAAGAGAAATCTCGGCTCTCTAGCGACTTGAATTCATTTACTAAGTTTGTTCTCAATTCTCTGTAGATTTATTGGAACTGGACAGGAATTTGAACAGACTTTTGACTGCTACACACACAGACTAGCTTCATTGAGCAGATAAGTTTTTATTTTTCTACTATTTCCAGTTGCTCGGCTACTTCTTCAAGTTGTTGTAAATAGTCCTGAATAGTACTTTGGTATCATAATTATTGGTACAAATTTTATGAACTTCAAAGCGGGAATCATCTTTTTTTAAGAGTTCACGGTATAAAAATATATTAGTTTTACCGTAAAATATTATTTTAAGATTCATATGTCACGTTAATCATCTTTACCAAAAATATTGGTAGCACAAACTTAGTCACTTCTATGCTACTTAATAGCTTTCTTCTGTTTATGTCCCTTTCCTATCAATTTGAATTTTTTTTATTAAAGATAATTAATTGAATATTTTCAGATGGATGAAAATACCTTAAATAAATTGAAAGAACCAATTCTGTCTGGGTTCTATTGAGTGCATAGGGTCTATGAATGTCAAACATTTCATCTGAATATTTTCCCACCAATATATAAAAATCTAAATTAAAAGGGTTTATTTTCTTGTATTGAGGTATTGAAATTCCTCATACATGATTAAGTCACAACCCTTTAAATCTGCATCTTGAAATCTTTTGTCATATTTTACTTTATGTATTTGACAACATCACTTGGTTCTTTATGTTGCTTATTTTCCCGCTTTCTACAGGATGGTATGTCTCATTTTCCTTTATTGAAATTTCACAAAGCAAACTACCATGCATCAAATAGGTTTGAGGGAGCCTCTTATGGTATGTGGAATTTAATTGTATGTATGGTTAAATTTTTCCAAGGAACTTTTTATGAATTATTACTGGTTTCACAGTGTGTGTGTGTGTGTGTGTGTGTGTGTGTGTGTGAGTGTGAGAGTG
>BMAV01028243.1:39492-72890 GCA_019973955.1 Trichonephila inaurata madagascariensis
GAAAAAATGCGTTTGGCGTTCTTCATTTCACTGTGACATATTCTAAGATGAAAAAAAATTGCAACAAATTATAAAACAAAGTATATGTATATGTGTCTATATACATTACAAATAGACAGTATCTGAATTAGTTGAATAAACAAATTAAAGAACTTATTTCAGAATATGAAATACTCAAGTAGTGAAAAAGTAAATCCCATACGTAAATCTTGCCTCTTTTTGTTATGTACTTTACAGGGTAGAAAATATGTCATTCATTATGTTACGAAAAGAAAAATAAACTAAATAAAAACCTGTACAATAAGCAGTTTAAGAAAAATACAGTTACTATGCTCATGTGTGTGTTCACAAATTTCATATACATAATTCAATTCCATTTGTGCAATATATTGCATGCGAGTATTGTCTAAGCCAGAGTGTTCTAATATTAATATAATTGTTTCCAAGCAAAAATATGTTTGAGGAACGCCATTAGGGGTCAAAAACATTGAAATCACTTAAAATAATTTTTCACATCACACAGTGGTACTTTTCGAAAACTTGCTTTCATCTGTGAGTTAGCTACACTAACAAACTTCAGAATATTTTAGGTCTACATCATTTCCTGTTTATATTAAAGACCAGTATTTACTGCACTGCCATAAAGGCAACACATATCCTTCTTCCTTGCTTATAAAAGTATAATTTTTCCATTATTATGAATGCACGAGTTAAAATGAACATTTACCTAATATCCTTGTAATTTCTTATGTATCAGTGAAAGAAATTTCCATCATCACGATGTTAAGATGTGTGAATTCCGTTGCCATAAGAAAAAGTTAAAAGTTTCATGCTTTTTTTGATTGCTTAATATTAATAAATCTTTTTCTCACCTTTTTTGATGTTATCCCAGTATATGGTGAGATAGTCGTCCCTGTCAGATCTGTTCTGTTCATGATAAAATCCGATGGCGTGCACCAACTCATGGATGATGGTCCCTTCCCATCCACATCCGTTGCCCAAAGAGACAATCTGGGGGCCCCCAACACGACCTACGAATGAATAGCATCTGAAAGAAAGCATTTTGGGCGTTCATATTGTTCCTTTCCTATTTATTTTCACAATAATTAAAATACAACATTTATCATAAGTTCTTATAGTCCATTTCAAAATGACTTTTCCAAAAATGAACATTTGAAAGTCTTAATTTAAGAAATATGCTTTTTCACTAAAATAGTTTTTAGTTATTGTTTAAGAGTTTGTAGTTAGATGCATTGGATACAGAAGTATAAATTTTATCCTCATCAAAATATTAATTTAAGATTTGTCTCAGCCCTCACCCTTGTCCTGGATGCAGTCTGATGTAATCTTTCTCATTCGTTCTGGGGACAAACCTGACGCAAGTGTTCCTCTTGAAGTGGTCCATGGCTCGTCCGATGAGAAACATATCTAGAAATCAATAAGAGCCCTTTAAATTGTATTTCGAGAATGTCATTGTTATATTCAGTAAAAGGAATACAAGAGTGGTAGAAGAACTAGAAACATTTGTATATGTATATGTATGTAAATAAAGGTATGCAACAAATCAATGTAACGATATGCAATTGGAAGCCCCAAAGTAAAACAAGTGTTTATAAAACACTGTTAGATCAGTTTATACTGCTGCAGAGGCACATTATGAAGATTTTAGTAGCTTCGAAGATGCTCCCGAGTTGGCGCGAGAAAAATGAACTATAACTTCTCTGAGGTAATGATGGCGCTTACTATTTCGCGTATAACTTTTTCACGAGTGCACCCTACATACTAGGTATCCGGTAAAGTATTAAATCTCCATCAGAGTGGCCGTAAGAAGACCTTGAAAGAATGAGATCTTCGACGTCTAACGAGAATCCTTGAACGAAATACATGAGCACCATTTCCTCGAGTTGACGTGGATTTCAATTCTGCGACAAACAGAATCAACAAATACCAGCGTGTGAAACTATTCTATAGACCATAACTAATATTGGATTTCCGAGCTGAAGACCTACTGTGTACAGCAGTGGCGTAAAGGAGAATATTACGGTCCCCTACAAAGTCAGGTTTGGGGCCCAAAGACAGATCTTACAAAGGGTCTTGGTGTCAAACGTACTTGGTGTCAGTCAAGCTGTGGGCCCCCTAGAATCCTGCCCCCCCTTCATAATACGAGGGCCCCGGGAGTGTGCTTTACACCACTGGTGAACTTCATGACCAAACTTTTTACGGCTTGTCTGGACCCGCGACATCAACATTAGGCTGTTGATAACTGGAAACACGTTGCCTGGTCTGACAAGTCTCATTTCAAATTGTATAGGACAAATGAATGTGTATCAGTTATGGGAACAATCTCATTTATTCTTGAGCCCTACATGTCAACAAGAGAGTGTTCATTCTCTGTGATGGTATGGGAGGTGCAGTTGTGACATGGGATCTCTAAAACGTCTGGAAACGAATTTGATAGATGACAGATCTGTAAGCATCCTGTCCGTTTTCTTACATGCAAGACCATTGTATATTCTGAAGAATTCGGACATTAACAACAAGAAAAGGCGACAACTCACAGGAGTTCCCAAGAAACTCTTCTGACTATAGACACATCCACTGGCTAGATTAATCCCCCAACATGAGCATTATGGAACAAATATGCTTTGTAACGGGCTGCTCGGAAGATATCTCCATTATTACGAACTTTCATGGATTTGTTGACAGTAATTCAAAATTTATGATATGAATTTCCTAAATTATACCTTCAGTCATTATTCCAATCCATTCTGTCATGTTTAACACTTCTGCATGATTATGGAGGGCTGTACACGATGTTAGATTTGTTTACCAGTTTTTCTGGCTCTTCGGAAAACAAGTTACTCTTAGAAGAACACTTCATTGTAACGAAGTTTTCTTAAAACAAGAATTAAAAACGATACTTTGATTCACTTTGTTAAATACAAACAATAAATTTAAAACTACATGGGATTAAAAGAATTCAGATAATAGAAACTCACAGCGAACTGTTTCTTGAAGACCCGGATCTTCTACGTAAGGTACGATTCCACCAGGCCACAAGCGATTTTTATGGATGATAGCACTCTTGTCCTGCGAATGAGAGTTAAATGTTATTGAAGCTAATACAAAGATAAAAATTAAAGAAACATATTTTTTTTATCGATTCATATTCTCTGAACAATTTTTTTTCTACTAATACTTGATTCATTTGACAAAAATATGCACCATAACTCTAAGATGACAAACTGAAAGGTTTCCTAGGAAATAGAATGTCGCATTCAGATTTTCTTTCACAAGCCTTCTAAGTTTGTTAACAGTTATTTTCTTCATTTTCGGAACAAAAAATATATTGTTTGACTTTCAGCCTCAACTGAAATTTTAGCTTGTTGTCAATAACAATTTCTGAGGTTTCTCCACATTAAAGTTTTCTTTCAATATATTATCAGTATTATTCAATTCCCAAATTCAGGATAGCATTCCTTCAAGACTTGCGGGAAACACAGTTGTAGAGGTCTTTCCTGAGCACGGTCTTTGATTGGTATTTTAATACGATTTTTAATGGAATAGAAGGACATAGGACGAGACTACAGACAGTATAATTCATTTCATATTTTTTCTCTACATACTCATTCCCAATTAAACATTTAATGTTCTAAAAATGTGTTGCATTCATTTATACTTTTTATGCAATTTTTATATAATTATAATAATAATATTGTTCTTTTTTATTACATTTTTATTCATATTAGTCAATTTCACAATTTGTATTTCCTTTAATGGAAAAATGTATTATTTAATGTATTTCATTAAATATAAGTTTCGTCTTTTTTAGACGTACCTTTTTTTTCTACAGTAGGAAAAAGGTTCTTCTTGCGATATTCTAAAGTACTAATAGTATTACAAACAACATAAACTTCTTTTTAATCATGTATTAAAGGCTCTTCATAAATTTGATCGGTTGTCTTGCCGTAGAGAGAAAAATTTCTAGTAAGAATTTTACGATAATTTTAGAACTATTTAAAAACGATGTATTGTATTAGGTGTATCTAACTGAAGATTCTGGAATGTGACCTAACTAAAACGATCAATTGCTTTATGGGGCTCTTTTTATGCGAAATAATAAATCACCTAATATGGCCTCCCAATTAGAAAAGTTCTTTACGCTTTCCCGAACAAGGAATAGGGATATAAACATCATCGGATGCCCATAAACATCCCTGTCTACTCAGGGCTTGAAACAGAAATATTTTCTGGAACAAAAAATTACTAAATATACGTTAGCGAAAATAAAACGGTGTATTTTAGTCAAGGAGTAAATTTATTAAAACATGCAATTATCATTGCTTTTTTCTCATACACTTTTTTATTGTTCTTTCCATTCAAGTGAATATCACTCATAAATTTCCCTCTCTAGTGATTTAATTTAATAATTTATTCTGTAATTTCTCCTCTTAATGCTATAAATTAGGATGATATTACTGTAAAAACTCTTTAGAGTTAAAGGGGATAATGATGTCTAAAGGGTTTGCAGTCCAAGGCGTCTTCGAGAACATCGTTGAAAATAAATAAATAATTTGCTTTATCTTTCATATATTTAAAGTATGCCTATAATTCTTTATTATTTCTAAAATCATAGTAACAATTAATTGAAAAATAATTTCCTACTCTAGGCAGTGAGTGAAAGAGTCTTATGGGGAAAAATATTCGAGCCACGGTTAAATCATTCCTTGGTATGTCCTACTGTGTGATACATATTTGTGAACAAATCTTGAATTGCTCATTTGGTCAATTACTAAAAACGAGGATGCGTGAAATATATTGCCTTTTTCTGTATATTTTGAGCAATCGTATTACTGTTTGATAGATTACAAAAATTTCCTACCTTCAAAAAACATTAGTCAGAACAAAGGTTTGGTTCATTATTTTTTGTTATTTTCATGTATTTCTTTTACCCCTCTCGAAGTTTAGGGGATTCTTAATGTATCTAAAAATTAATTGAAGAAATATTTCTAGTTATAAGCAGGAAATAAGTTTTCATTAAAAGTTCATTTCTTTTTTTGTAGTTATTATAGATAAAAAATTGAAAACGATATCTTCCTTTCCCAAAAAAACGAAGATCGTATTTTTTGTCTGAGCATGCGCAGTAAGATCGAATTAGAGTGAGATGAGAAGTAGGGTTTGCAATCCCGTGTTATATTTTTAATCCACGGATTTCGGGAATACATTATCCAAATCTCGGGATTAGGTTTGGACTATTTAAGAAAAATACTTACGCATTAGGGTAGCTAAAATTTCATAATAAAACTGAAAACATTGTTAAAAAATTCATTTAATATTATTATTTATTGAAACAAATAAAAAAATAATTCATAATAAAAAAACAAATAAAAAATAGTACATAATGAAAATAAAATATTTATTTCTTCATTTCTTGTGCATTTGTAAATAAGCTTTTAAAAACACAGCTCGTCCAGCGTTTCATCGTTCAAACGGCTTCTTAATTTGTTACAAATTGTCCTGCCGAAGAAAATGCTCGTTCAGACTCTACACTAGGAGGCTTTATCGTATGTTCTTTTTAGATAGTCACCACACCACCCTCCACTTTTAAAAAGAGACATTTCTTTTGGATAGCTGTGCCTCAAGTCTAATAAGCTGCATGGGTGCATATCCCTCTTTGGGGTAACTTTTTATTTAGTTCTACTACACTGAATGGTTTTTGTACAAAAATGGATACGTTCATATTTAATAAAAAATAAATTTCTAAGAATTAAATTCTTAGAAAATTTTGATGAGAAAAAAAAAATTAAAGAAAAGTCAGACCAAAATTAAATCTCGGGATTAGTTATTGTAATCCTTGGATTTCGAGATTTGAAGAAAAACCGGGAACCCGAGGCTGTAAATCCTAACGAGAAAGAATAAACGACTGTTAGTTGAAAATTCAATATTTGGCTGGCCTTTGCGGGTCTCACCCCATTGTCATTCCACAACGGAAATTTAAATTGTAAAGGTTCTATTATCTAAGTCTTTATTTCAATAAGCTGTTTAGTTACTATACGGTCCGTCGTTCATATAAAGTACATTATTAATTTGAAACATTAGTAGTACGATCTTAGTTTCTTTCATTTGTAACATGTTATTTCTTTTCATATCTTAGTATTTTTTGCAGTAAAAGTTTCGCATTTTTTTTTTTTTTTTTTTTTAAAACAAAAAAACTTTTTAAAAAAAAAAACAAATTTAAACAACGGTCATTGAAAACAGAATTGACATTTGCAGTAGCTTTATAGAAATCAAATAACATTTATAAAGTATTATTTTATACGGAAAATATAATTTATTGTTTCTCGCTTTTTTTAACGGAACATTCATTCACATTTGAAAATTGTGAAATAAAAGAAGTAAGCGAACATCGTAAATTTCAGAATAGTTTTATCAATTTCTTTTAAATTAATATTTTTTATTTTGAACGCAACTTGTTGGAAGCTGGGAATTGTTGTGATTCTTATTACTATTCAAAATCATTTAATACTGAATCATGAACTAGTAAAATATTGGTTGAAAAATATGTAAAATTAAGCTGTTTATGTTATTATGTGGAAATTTGTTAATAAAATACTAAAAATCCATTTATATAATTTTATATGAAAGCCTTTTCTTACTCCATAAAGATCTTCGCCTGCAATATCACCACCGTACATATCAGGATTTTCCATGGGTGGATGCTCTTCGCTATCTGAAAAGATGAAAGTTTCTGAAACAAGAGTGATTTTAAGCACACTCTTAAGTAAAATTATGTTAAAAATAGTTTGAATAGAGAGCATGCTTTTACGGATTTGAATACCGAATCGAATTTTGAGCTTAGATCGTGAAAGGATTCAATAAAAATTAGTTTGCATTAAATCTTTATGAAAAGAATGTGATAAATTATCTAATGAATGACTGGTACTAAAATAGAACGCTATTCTTACAAATACTGTATTGAGACAAATAAATCAAATCGAAATTCTCGCATCGAGTGGTGTGTCTGAAGTTGTTATGCTATTAGAACGAATCCTTAGAACCATTCACTATATATTAAAATATCGATAATTATAATGTATTGGTTACTATAAATCATAAAACTTTAAGTTCACAAAGTTTTATTGCATAATATATCCCTTATCCATATGAAATTTCAAAATGGGACTTGAACGACTTGTTCAACGTGAAATTTTCTATCATTCTATTCCCCAACTAATTTCTTTAGAAGGATCTTATTATTTTAAATAGTTCTGATACAGTGTTCTTCAAAAGGAAAAGATAACGTAAAAATGTAAATATCAAAGTAAATATCTTGTGTGTGTGTAAATAGACTTAGGTTTCCTTAAAATTAATATAAAAGCATAATACATGAAAATTGAAATTTGTTTATCCTTCCTTTATTTCCTCATGATTCATGTTATTTTTATTTTTAAAAAAATATGAGAAAATGTTTTTTTACTCACACATTGGAATAGCAAGCGAAGACCCAACACACAGGAGCAAGAAACCCAACATCGAAGCCATTTTTACTTCAAAAACGATGAACAATGTGATGTGAGAGGGTACATTTTATATCACAGAAGAAGAAAGGTTAAACTGTACCCACAGGTGTATATTTTCACATGATTATTGCTGATAAAGCAGTTTTCTTACCTATTCCAGATTTAAAAGTGCTTTCCAAAACATCCTATTTAGATTTCTTTTTCGTTTCAAAATGACAAAGTGTTAGAAAATCTGTTATCCCTAATGAAAACTTTCAAGATAATAAGATTAGGAAAGTTAACCGTGCTATACTTTTTAAATAACGCTAAGTTTTATTTTTTTACTTTATCACTAACTTATTTAAAATATAATATGCGTATCTGTAAATTTTCATGATCTTTTTGATGCGTGGAATAATAATTCTTATAAAAAAAAATTGTGTTTAAATGTTTTGTATCTTAACTGGTATTGTACTGATAATAAAATATTAGTTTAAGACGTTTGTGAAAACTCTTTATTAATATTTGGAAAATTTAATACTTATGGATTTAACATTCTGTAAATAATACAATCAATTTAAGTTAAGCTGATTTAAGGGGGTTCACCCATGTAACGCCCTGTTTAATAAGCATTTTTAAGGAATTTTTGTAACGACCAGTAAAAAGAAAATTAATTTTTTATCATTTATTTACATGTGTTTTAAGAGTGAGTATATAAATGTTTAGCCAAAAATATCTAATAGAACGTGTGAGTTATAGCGCTCTGAACACACCCGTCTTGAAAAAAATGGAAGTTCATTTCCTTCACGATTCCAGCTGATTGGCTTATCTGAAATAAAAATAATTAACGGCGGTTTAATCTATAAACTTAAATGCACAGAATGGACTATACTGAATTAAAAATATCAAAAATTGGATTTTGGATCAAAAATTGGATTGGAAAGTCTGATTAAAACAATGAAAATCTTAAGTTAGTGCTACGAACAACTGCTGTTCTAACACTTGCTTCATTTGATAACGACTTTGAACATAAAAAAAACCCACTTTACCACCGTATTCTAGACATGTTAAGGAAGCAATTTATGAAAAAAAAATGTGATTTGAAACCATCACTTGAGTGAACTCCCTTAAAATTAAGTTATTCCATTTGTTTTAGTTTTTTTAAGCTTTAAATTATTATAAAAAATTATTTGACCTTAGTTCTAAAAGCGTAGCCGTGCCACTGATGTCTTGACAAATTTTTAAATCCAAAATGTAAAATGAAAAATGCAAACTAAATTCTGTGAATCAGCTTTAATCACATAAGACAGAAACAAAGAATACGACGTATGAAACTGAAAAATATTTTACTTTTCTGGGAGCTCCCAGATATAACAGACCAATTGATTGCTTACTATAATATCACACATCAAAGCAACATGACGGCTATTGTGAAGATAGACTTTTCACTTTCTACCCTCGGTAAAGTGATGAGAACTGTATTTTAAATGAAAACCCATTCTCCAAACTTCCACGCCAAGCCAACGTGAAGACTTTGAGCCTCATCAAATATCAAGTGCATCAGCCCTTTTACATTACATGTCTTTAAAGGACACCAGAGCTCAAATGTCAAACATTGGCCACGAATTCGCGACCATAACCTCTCGGCTACAACGACCCAAATACAAAACGAAATAAAATCGTTAACTTTAAAAATTTGGCTTAAATTTTAATCGAAGTGCTTCTATCTGGCATTAATAAGTTGGAGTGACCTTTAAGTTTTATTTATCACTAAAAATAACTGAAAGAGAAACTCAAATTTTATATGTTACTCTTAAGGATTCTCTGTATAATCACCATTCACAGTTATACACTTCTCTCAGGATTTCTCCTTGGGAAAATAAAATGAATACATCAAAATTATTTCAAAATCACATTATTTTGATTCATTCATCGCCAGATAGTCTGTAAAGATAACTTCCCAATCCCCCAAAAGTAGACACATAACTTTCCCTTAAAATTTCATCCTAACCTTCTTGGGAAAGAAAAGACGCTGCGCTTCCACTCGTTGCTCATTCAATTCGTCTTGCTCCAAAGGATTCAATATTTCCCATGATATAGCGCTGCGTTTGTTTTTTTAAAAGGGAATCTGTAGCAGTAGAACAAAACGTGGTGACACACTTGACATGAACTTTTCTTCGTCAGTAATATTCCACACACGCCCCCCCCCCCTTCATCACAAAGACCAGTTTTACTCATGATCATTTCGATGATTGTTCTTCTCTCTAATACAATAATGTAATATAATAATGTGAATGACGATCTTCCCCTTTTTAGGTCGTCTGTGAGGAACATGTAACCAGTTTCAAAATTTCTTTTCCATCTCACTTCTGTGTCATATGAACAGCCATAATTTCCATAAACAGGCATCATTTCAGTGGGGATTTGTTTGGCACAGTAACCTTTCAAATAAAGAAATTTCATAACACTGCGAACCACTATCTTCTCCGTACTGTAAATTACTGCATTCTATGATTCCTTGAAGTCAAATAAATCAAAAGTTAATAGCTACTAGCTGCATGGCCCGGCGTTGCACGAGCTTTCTCTACTTTTATAAATTTTCCCTTTCCTTCAAAAATCAGCGCTTCTAATACTCTTTTTCAAAATGACTCCCCTCCCCCATCCTCAGCTTAGCCTGGCGTTGCTCGGGCTTTTACCTAGAGTATAACTTAAAATTCTCTGTTTCGAAATTTTTTCGCTTCTTTTCTTTGTCAGACAGGTTTATTTCCCTCGGCGTTACCCTAACATTTTTAAATACATAACATATTGTCATGGGAATTCCCCTTTCCCTCTCGCTATCAGAGCTCTCGAGTAAGTGAACAGTGGGGCTTTAATATTCACTCACTCACTTTGCAACTTTTTAGGCCCCGGAAAGGAAAATGTACCTTATTAAAAATAGTTTCATGTTGAAAAAAGTAGAAATTTTGATAATTACAAAATTTCACAACTGTATTAAATGTTGAATTAAAATTGTGAGCATTTTTGAAACGTTTGATACACGGGAAAAAAGTTTCATACGATTATTTTTATAAATGAAGAAGTTATAAAAACTTTGAAATTGATAAGTAGTTATAAAATATTTAAAATTTGAGTATTTTTTAAAAATTCGTAAAAAAAAGTTTTTGGCAATTTATTTTTTTAAATCACTAACTCTAAAAGATCAAAGTATGAGTTTTTTAAAAATCATTTTCATTTAAACGCATCGATATTGATTCATTTTTAAAAAAAATCATAAAATATGTAAAGTATTGTTTTGTTAAAAAAAGAAGAAAAAAAACATACTGCATCATGATGAAGTAAATTATCTTTCCAATTCACGCAATTATTTTTAACAAAGAATTAATTTAGTAATGAAATAATAGAAATAATCTGTTAAAAAAACATATATATATATATATATATATATATATATATATATTTATTAAAATCAAATTTCTATAAGTAATAAATAAAAGAAATATTTATATATATATCTTTTGAAACGTTTTCTTTTTTCTAAACACTTGTATTTGATAAAACATATATATATATAAGTTATAAAAAGAAACAGTACGGGGGAAGGCCTAGATAGATAGATAGATATACATGTACTGAAAAAACATTCAAAAAGAAGAAAAAAACAATCTGATAAAAACATTTTGATATTTTATTTTAATTTTAACGTTTTTCATTCCACTGTGTTTAATAAATTATTTAAACACGTAGGGTCAGGTGGGGGGAAGTGGACCCATGGGCTAAAGGGGGGGTATATTGAAAAACACGTTTTCTCTTTTTAAATAAAGATATTTAGTTATTTCTTTTTTTAGAGACTATAGTGAGATTATAGTAAATATTTTCATTTTAGTTTCTGAAGCTTTCAACAAATTTGATGTTTATTAAGTTCCTTGATATGCAGTTTGCAAATGGTTTATTAGTTTGGGCTGCTGATGAACTTTCTTCTAAAATCAATTGTTAACTGGCAAAAACTATTAATTTTAGATCAGACTTGTAGAGCAATATCTAAGGAACACATCCACATAAAAAGTTAAGAATAAATTTTATAATTCTATTCATCATGAGTTGTTTTTTAAAGTGGGGTAATTTGGGGGTATGGATAGGCTTAGCTAAGTGTTGTATGATAGGGACATTTTTTTACCTGTACGTTAACTTAAGTAAATGTCTAATGCTCTATATTTTATAATAAAAGGACTAAAACAATTGATTTACTTAGTATTTATACTTAACATTTATTCTTAGTATTTATTCTTAGTATTTAGAATTGATTTACTTAGTATTAGTAATTTTAATACTGAAAAACATTTTGCAGCCATTAGATGTTGGATTGTTTTCTCCTATGAAAAAGGCTTGGAAGGAGATTTTGAAACATTGCTTTAGAGAAAACAGATTACAAAATATTTCTACATCATTTCTATTCCTCTTGAAAAAGTTGTTTGAAAGAATGAAGCTGGAAAATGCAGTGAATGGATTTAAAGGATCAGGACTTCTTCCTCTGAACAGAAAGGTCATCCAACACCGTATTCTCATTACAGATAAGGGAAACAACCAAGAACACACACACACATAGTACATGAATAGATTCTTCCACAACCATTGTATCTTCTGAAGCTCTATGCCACCCAACTCACCTTTAAAAGATAAAGAAATAAATAACACAAATACTCTCTCCCACCCCATCTGTAAAAACAATTTTAGCCATTGAGAATTCAAAGAGAAAGCAAAATAGAGTACAGAGCTAGACTGGTGAGGTTTTAACTAACGAAAATGTTTTAGAAAGGTTGTCTGCTGAAGAAAAAGTGACCTTAAGAACAAATTCCATCAAGTAAATATAAAGAGAAGGATGTAAAATATACAGAAAGTTTAAAGTAAAGCAAGGATCATGGGTAGAAAGGTTGAGTACTGGTCAAGAAGTCAATCATCTAAATTGATTAAAGTCATAGAAATTAATGAGTTCTATCTCAGAAAATATCTGACCAAGTTACCATTGGGGGATTATTACACTTTTCCTGCTATTGATGATAAAGGCTGTGTAGAGTTCAGTGATATATGCTGCAAACTACGTGAACCTAATTTTGATAGCAGTGACCATTGTTTCTTTAGTTAAATGACTTGTAAAAAAAAAAAATTTTTTTTTTGCCCATTAGCATCATTAAATATAATCAAGGCACATTTATTTTAGTGTATTCTTATTTCAAAAATAACATCTACATATTTTTATTTAAATATACCCCAATTTTAGAACTACATACACTTTCCCCCACCATGAGGTAAATTGGAGGTATCAAAACATGCTCTTTCAAATGTATCACTGTGAAAAAACAATCTAACAAAATTAAATGGCTATGCTTCATGTTTAATCTATATGAATCCAATGTATATAAAATGCATCAAAAGTTTCATTAAAATTAATTTAATAGTTTGATTTTAAGGCCTTCTCTAAAAAAAGATTGATTTTACCCACCCCCCTTTCCCCCACCTTACCCTATCTTACAAAAAAAAGTATGTTACTCAAAACTAACATATAATGAAGAAAACTATCAGTGGTCTTGCACTTTTTAAAACATTTATGTGTAATGTGTAATGAATTGAATATTGCTAGAAACATCAATTAACGTAAGTGATGAAAGCAACGAAATTTGCCTTTCAAAAACCGCGAAAACAGTGACCTTCTCTACCGCGCATGTTCAAAAATTTCACCCGTATCCTCAGAGTTGAAGCGACTAACCTCGGCACAAAACAGAGCTTTTCATGAAATATTTAAAAGAATTTTTTAAGAGCATGATTTTTAAGTGAATGCTTTCAAACTTAACACATCGACTGCAAACAGCGGTAATTTTTAAGCAAAAATAATGCTAAAATATTTCTCGCAAAAAGGGAAAAAAGCGAAAAACACAAAATACGTATACGTTTGTGTACCTGCGAATTTTAACGGTGCAGATAATTTATAACATTACGTACATAAAAATAAACTAATATGTGGAATAAATTTTATCCGTCTCTCAGTATTTCAATAAGGTATTTGTTGTTGTTGTTTCTCATCCAACTTGGACAGAAACATCTAGATCAAGTCCATGAACCCGTGCGTTTTTAAACATTGAAGAACTGTAGCAGGATTTGAGAGCAGCTGGCTCTTATGGCAACCAATACAAGCCAAGATGTGGGCAGGAGTAGATTGGGTCACATTGTAATTTGGACAAGAAGGGTAAACTTTAAGACCCCCCACGTGCCGTTGAGCTCGAGTATGTCCACTGGGAAACCTAGTAAGAGTAGTTTCATCTCGCCTACTTCCTGTCCCAAGCAAAGCAGCACCAGGATGGTTTCCTTCATATCACTCATGTACGGGGCCTGCTTCCAAGAGGAACGGATATCTCGTTTGACTCGTGTAGCAATTTCTGAAAAGGTAAGGTAGCCTCCATGCGGGAATCTTTATGGCTGCCCTCACGAGCCAAACCGTCTGCCATCTCATTCCCCCAGACATTCACATGCGACGGTACCCACTGAAAAAAGATCTTATCATTACTCAAGCTATTTAATAGCTGGACAATACTCAATAAGGTATTTTATGTCAACAAATACTCATGCGAAACTTAGTACACTGGTGGCAACCAACGGGAAATACAAATTGAAAGGCTTATTTTGGGTTGGTCCAACAATAAGTCATGTTTTTAAAGGAAAAAAGTTTAGAAGAGAAGAGAGCGTGGAGAAGCAACGACTTCACTCAAGACTCGAACAATTATTCGGAATTCCAAGACAATGCATAAAATTGGGATATATATATATATAGAGTCTTTAAAATTAAATTATCATCTGAACTCTCATTTTAAGATCATTAAAAGCTGTAATTTTTAACTGAGAAAAATCTGAATTTTGTTTTTTCTTAAAGTAAAAGGAAATAAAAATTATCCGTTTTAATGTTTTTGTTCAATCTCAAATTCACAACTCATTTACATAATAAACTGAGCTCAAAATAAATGATGTGGCTACGAGTGTTTCTCAATTTAAATAAAACATTTATTATTTACATGGATGCATAAAAAAAGGTTAAATATTATCGCGCACGCTGATCACCGTCTCATCCCTTCAAACGCATCTAGAAAAATTCTCTCCTCGGAGCGCTTTTCCTCCCCCTGTTGCCACACGAGTGAAGAGAAACAGGCGCTCGACCCCCATATCGGGTTAATCACCCTTTCGCTCATTGGCTGCATTCACAACAATTTTGTTGTTTGTAGATTGTTAAGGCCTTATCACACGTATATTTTTCAAGCAATTTTTTCGTCCAATTTTTGGCCGAATCTGAGGGGAAAGGGTTGCCGTAAACAAAACGACACGCTCTGACGTCAGCCGCGCTCTATCTCCACATTGAAAAATTACTCGCCGATTTTTCTGCTTCGGAAAATGAACATCCAAAATTATTTCTTTCATTTCGCTTGCGCAATTGTTGATGGGTGTAAACTAAAAATAGAACACCATTCTATTTAAAATATTATACGCCGTTAAAATATTATACACCATTAAAATATTATACGGCATATCTGAAGTGTTAGACGAAACCGGAGCCGCCATCTTGTTTATGACGTAGAGCGCCGAAGAACCCCATTGGCTGGAATTTCAAGCAATTTTATTTGGAACAACTTTTTGAGCTCGCTAGCAAAAAATTGTTCTAAAACGGTTGCTATGGCAACTAAGTAAAAATTGCACGAATTGAACAAAAAATTGCTTGAAACGTGTACGTGTGATACGGCCTTTACACGTTGCAGGACGTTGAAACTAACTTAATACGCTTTGATGCTGCCATCTGTGTGGTGAAGCAAATGATAAATAAATTTTCATATAAAATTGTTAGGAAGTTTTAAAGTATGGTGTATCCGCACAAAATACAAAAAACAAACAAACATGGGAATGATTTCTTACGATTAAGAATCAGTTACGTAAAACTACTTATATATATTATACTAAAATAACCTACTCACTATTTTTTAAATAGGAAATACAAATATATTGAATATCCTTTAAATCAGGGGTGGCCAACCTTTTTGTTAAAGTCCCACTATCTGTTGTTAAATCATTATGCGGGCCACTTCCAAATTTTCCAACAAACAAAAAGATTTATTAAGGTGAAAAAATGTTTCTAATTGGTTTATGGGACTTTTACGCAAATGGCATTATTTTTTATGCAACTTAAGTGGTAAAAATCTAAAAATAGTGTAATAAATATTTATAGGTTTTATTGTTAATAAACTTCTTACTTAATTGTACCTAAGGAAGTGTGTACCTAAGGATGCTATCAATCAACTTTCAATAAACAAATGAGCCCTCAAAGTAATGATTGTGTTTTTAAGGGTACCAGGTCATGCTCGAGAGAGTAAAATGCCAAAAATAAGGCTCTTTGTTTATGAGACATATGTCTTTCAAAATTTCCAAGAGAGCTTAGATTTTTTGTGATCTTAATAAAGATATTATAATCATTCTGCCGAAATACAAAAATAATTTTTTAGTTAAATTTTTCTTATTTTCTGTTTAATTTAAGTTGGAAATTTTTGAGATCTCATAATACAGGCTTATGCTTAAATACCATTTTTTAAAAAAGTATCTCTTAAATATGTAAAATATTTTTGCACACATGTAAAACAATACACAAAATAGAGTGAACCTATTTTTTTAGTAAAATATTAAGATAGTTTCAGTAAAAAAATTATAAGATTTTGTAATTTTGAAAATTTCTATATTTTCTTCTTTTTTATACACTAAAACTATTTTCTTAAGAAACTATATACAACTTCAACTAAAAAAACAACAGGTTCACTATATGCACAGATATCCTGTATAGCAGTATGAAAATTTTGGAACCATATTGTGCAATAGTTTATTTTAAAAGTGTTCCTAAAAGCAAAAAATTATGCTTTGGAGAAAAAGTGAAAAAAATTAAACATTTGTAAACGTTTGTTTACATTTTTGTCAGTTACTTTTTATTATTTTAAAGTTATTTTAACAACAAACATATAAGTGCTATATATTTTTAGATTTTGAAAAATATGCACTATTTTTTAATACTAAAATTGGAAAATCGATTTTTTGAACGTGTATGATTTCCTGGTTCTCTTAAGTACGGAAACTTATCACTCGATGTTTAAAGATAAAAATATAGTGAATGCATATTTTATACCTCTTGTAACACACTACCGAGTAAACTTGTATGAATAAGACATTTATTGACTCGAAATTTAAAAAAAATAACAAACGGAAATGCGTACGAGGAAAGTCAAAAACGTGATGCCACGCTGATTAAAATTTCTTTCAAAGCATTCCGGAAACACGCTCGAAAAGAAAGAGAATAAAGTAATTTCTTAAAAACATTCGCATTTTGATTCCAAGCGTATCGGTACTCATGAATTGTATGCAGTATTTAGAAAATGCTTCAGGATCGATTGCTCGCTTAAATAACGTTGCACTTTGAATCTACTCGAGGATTATAAAATATTTCTGGAGTTACCAAGTAAATATGTACTTTCCAGCTGACAAATTGTATTTAGTATTGGCATATTTTCTTAAATTCATCTAGAACATTCTTAAGATGTAGTCAAAATTTTTGCTTTTGAAATCAAATGTGTCGTATCCGATATCTATTTAAAAATATTTTGCATAGGGATCAAGGAGCCAAATTGTCATACATACTTAAATTGACGGTTTTTTCTTAAAATATGACTTTAAGTGGAGATAAGTTTAATGAGAGATATATTTTGCTTTAGTTTGTAAATGGTATTTTCATTTATGTGTATTTCTTTTTATTGCTATTCCTACGTATTATCTACGTAAATGTGAAGAAACCTCCATTCCATTAAAATGCTTAACGCTAAAGTTTGTATCACATACAGACTCCATAGTTTTATGTTATTGAAGTTTTGCTCCCTACTTTTGTACTACTAAAATATGCTTTTTACTACTATTGATTAGTAAAACAGCCCATTCGCTCTTTTATTGAATTTGAAAGAGTTTTTGTCTTCCCTATAAATAATTAAGAGATTTTTTTTAAAGTGCTTTTCTCGAGCTCATAATATAGTATACTTGAAAAAATGATACGATGTATCATTTTATGTATGGTACGATAGACTTGAATAGGTTAAGGGATGCCCAAGGAATTTAAAATCGAATTTATTTCTATGTTTGTTCTTAAGTTTCCCTAGAGTATTCAACGAGATATCGTTCACGGTCCTCTTGATTTTGTAGCATGGTCAAGTGATAAGATGATATTTAAAAAAGCTACTCATCAAACTTCCACTCCACACCACACCAGAGCTTTGAATCCTACTATAAGTTAATGTGAATATTACCTCTTTTTTTCCCAATAGACTCCTTTTCATACACATCGAAGCTCGAAATCATAACAGACATAATTCCACAAAGTTACTGTTGCTATTAGTTTGTTTTTTAATTCAATCAGATGATAAAAGCAATGAACAACACAAAAACAATAGTAGTCTATAAATTCTGTGAATGCTTTTTATTTGAACAATTACTCAGCCATGTCTTCCAAAAAAAATCAGCTACTATGGCACGTTTTACCCAATTGTTGCACGAATAGTTTCTGTTAATAAAATACTGTTTGTCGTTAAATCATACCAAGGTAGCTCTATAAGTTGTTTCTGCTTCAAAGACATTTTTCAAAAATTGTATAAACTCTGAAGTTTGAAACCATTACACTTTCATCAGTTTCTTTTAAGATGCGAACTACCATCTCGCTGTGAATTTTATTCTGATTGGTTCAGAAGATCTGAGAACGAATTCCATTTTGAGGAGAACTTTGTCTCTAGGGTCCAATGAGACAAGAGTGAAGTTCCGGAGGATGTTGGCGATGACGACTTTTTCTTCGAGAAGAGCGAATTTTTGACCTGGAACAGTAGAATATATTTCGTATTTATTATGACCAAGAGTAATAGAAAAAGTGGATCAATAATTTAAAAATTAAATGTTAACTTCATAAATGTAGATAAAGAAAAATTAAATAAATTTTATATTGAAATTCAGGACTGTGAAAATGTAGCAAACAGTAAATGTAATAAATGTATCGTAATATACGATTATTAAAAATTTATTTCAAAATTTCTATTTTTTTATTGATTCAAATTTAATTAGATATATTAATTACTTTCTTTCTCAAGGTATTTTAGAGATTTTCTATTTAAAATCAATGAAGTGTATACAAGCAAATTGGGATCGAACAATTTTCAATATTTTAATGTTTGATATTTTACACCAATCTAAAAAACATAGTGTATATACAATATATATATATATCCCATAATCTTTATCTAATTTAATATCATAAAAATATTTTGTATATAATGAAATGTAAAGAAACATACAAACAGAAATCAATATATATGAGTCATATTTCAATATATATGATGAAATAATATTTTTTTCTTTGCTTCTTTTCTCCACTTTATAATATAAGACAAGAAAAATACAGTTTAAGTAGAGAAGTTGTCGAAGGGGTCTACAATTATACAAGACATGAGTTCCCAAATGAGTTATTTCAAAACTATATTTACCCCAATTTCCCGCGACGCTTTTATCTATTGGTTTAAAATGCGATTGAAACAGCAAATGGATTTAATTTACACATTTTATTTTAATCCGTTTTTAAAATATAAGAATAAATATATTTTAAATACAAAATTTATTGGGTTGCAGAAAATCGTTTTATATATCCTCGAACTAATTTTACAAAAGAAATTATCATTGAAAGATAATTTTTTCCAAGATACGAAGCATTTTATTCATAAATATTGACTGAAAGCATCACTTTTCGAAATGAAAGATTTGCCAATTATTTCATTTCATTCAATATCAGTATTTATTGGATTATAATATATTCGTGTAGAAGAGTTTATAACGTTAGTTATTGACATTTTACCATTCCTATGCTCATTCTTCTACACAGTTTCAAATATATTTTGTTATGAATTACCAAAATAAATGCATCGATTATTATTAACAAGATACTTTTTTTTCATTGTTTTTACTTTTAGAGTTTTCTTTTTCAAAATTTCGTTGCATTCACAGGAGTAAAAATATTACTTGGACCTTTAATTTTTTTCTTTTGCTTTGCTTAGAACATTATTTAGAATTTTACTTTTATCCTTCTTTTCTGCTGTTTACTGTGAAACATCCAGTATTGAGGAGTATATTCTTTTTTTCAGTAATGCATTTAAAATACGAGTAAGTTCGGATTGGACACTTTTACGTCGTAACAGAAACATTCCTGTGAGTTCTTATCTCATTGTGCTTTGATGAAGCAATATTTGCAGTGATATGTTTATGTATAAAGTGTTAAGAAGTAACCAAACTCCCTTTGTTCTTTGTGTGGGTTGTACAAAGCTTGTATTAAACCAATGCTTCTCAAACTTTCAATATTGGCGACACAATATAAAATCATATTTTTCATTGCGCCCCCTCCATACAATAACAATGTATTGACTTCAATAATACTATATTTTGAAGTTAAAGCTACAATAAGACTTTAAGACTCTTAAGTGCCACCGGAGTATATAAGTCTTGCTCAACCAAAACGTTAATTGTGCCGGACGTATATATACGTCTTTCCGATCTTTTCTATGCACTACTATCCATAAAATTATACCAAAGGCTTTGAAAAGCAATAAAAGGACCTTGACAGTGTTTGCGAATTATTTACTTATTTAAGAGAAGGCTTTACCTATTTATTCCTTTCACCCACCCCCCACAATACATCCCATACGCGCACCTACGTGGAAAACGATGGCACTGGGGAGCGAATCGCGTAACTTTCAATCGATAGTTTTGGGTTCAATTATAAACCGTGCAAGTTATCAAGATAAGTGTTAATTTTTGAATATGATTTTATATATGACAAGCCCATGGGGTCACTGGTAATTATTAAACTTGTTCTTAACTTAGTATTGTTAAATTAATTATAAAATACATTGTGCAGAACTGATACATTTATAAGTGTGTTATATCGGTGCAAATGTATATTTTATAAGTTTGTTTACTTTCAGTAAATTAATAATTTTATTACATAATCTTTTGTTTTTGACTTTTCAATATGCTCGTGCCCCCTTCGTACAGTTATCTTGCCCCCCTAGGGGGCGCCCCACAGTTTGAGAAACACTGTATTAAACATATCTTTAGTTCATTTCTGTTTTATCGAATGATTACTTTTACAGATGAAAGTTTACAGATTTTCAAGGCAGACAGTTCGGTCCTTCTTTTTCCCCAATTATCATCAAAATGGTTTTTTTTCTCTCAATTGTGCTTACAATTTGGTAAATAGAATAAAAAATGTAGTGAATCGAGGTATGAGAAAAGGAATTCTTTATCCTGTTGTAAAAGTTTTACGTGACAGGAATGAATAGGAATAGGTGTGTGTGTGTGAATATATAGGAAAGTACCAAAATAATAATAATCCTCTATTATAATTATTATCCTGTTACTAACACAGTCTCAAATAATCGGGTGTTTCCATAAGAACTCTCTGCACTCACCGATACAGTTTCGTGGTCCAGCCGAGAAAGGCAGGAAGGCGAAAGGATGTCGCTTCCGAATGTTTTCGGGCGTGAAACGATCCGGATCGAAGATCTCTGGATTGGGATAGATTTCTGGATTCCTGTGAAGGCTGATGATGAAGAAATTCAAGCTAGTGCCTTTGGGGATCACTATTCCATCTGTCGATCGAGAAAGAGTATATGCGATTTAATAAAGTGTTATTTTTATTAATAATCAGGAAACGTGATTAGTAGTGTGTTGAAGGAGAAAATCAAATGCAGGAAAATAGAAGGAAACTCCAAAAAACCATTTTTGATTCAGTTCACAGAAACATTGCAGCCTGAAGACTACTCTTAGCAGAAATACATCAATTGTAATAATTAGTTGATTTTTCTGCCCTCTGTTTAACAGGAGCAAATTCCTTTGATTATGATGGAATAATCTTTTTTTCATTGGCACATATTTAATGTTTCCAAAATGCATAGACTGCAGCACAAATCAAACGCGAATACCAAAGAAATTATAACTCAAACCCAATGAATAATCAGCGAAATAGAAAATCTTCGTTATAACCTATTTGACACTCAGAATAATCGAAAAAAACTGTTAAAACTTTTGGTAAGCAATAAAAATCATAAATATTTTAACAAATAATAATAAATAAATACATAAACGTATAAATATTCCAAAAATATTTAAAAAAAAGCTCTAAATAGTTACCGGCATTTTATTGTTTACAGAAATTGAAAGTTTTGCCATCATTACGCATATTAAAGGAATGAGTGATTAGGCACTCTAAATCAACGCGAGGGCTACTGGCAGAGATGAGGACGAAACCTGAAATAGCACCTCCCTCTCCAAACTTCCCCACTGTGCCAACGTAAAGATTTTAAGGTTCGACAGATTTAACACAGAAAAAGCGCACAAAAAAGAAGGAATTTAGGATTGAAAAGAAACATTAGAAAATAAAATGAAAGCAAATTTATTTGCACTCGGGCACATTAAATAAAAAAGTAATAAATTATATTCCATACGTTTTAAATATTCATTGCAAGCATAACATTTTATAAAATTAAACTGATACATTTGTGGTCTGAAGAGTACTTAAGGAGAGACATTATTACAGATTTCAAGTTTGTCTGATTTTTGTGTAACTAAATATTTGATGCGTTGGGTATAATTTATGATTATTTTTCTGTAAATAAGGATATGTAACATAAACAAATAATGTTATATTGTATATAACTGTAATAAAATATTAAAGTTTGAAAACATCCATTTTATCATAAATAATTTTTCAAAGTAACTATCTTTGTTATCTTTTGTTAGTAGCTTATATATTAGTTCTTTGCCGTTTAATTTCAAGAAAATTTGTATTACTAAAGCTATACTGTACGCCGAAACATCAGTTCAAAGCAGTCTAAATAGAAATTTGTGATAATTTTAGACTCCTTATTTTGCCAAAAATGACAAGGTTATCAATATACCTGTGGAATATATAGTATGATGCATTGTGTATACAATTGTGTCCATAAAAGTGTCAGTAAATATTGACGTGAGAGAGGGAGTAAATAGCATACTTACTATACTTAAATTCTTCATTCAATATTCTTCCAGTTGTTGGCACTGAAGGATAAAGCCTAAGAGATTCCTATATTAATATATATATATATACCAATAATAATAAAATTGTAAGGAATCAGTTATATAATCATATTGTTCATTTACAAAATAGCTATTAAATATAATATGCCTATAGAGACATTCACAGAATTTAAATGTAATATTACACAACAGCTTAATAATTATAACTTTGGTACAGATAATAATATATATTTTTAACGATATTATATAAAAATCAGGTTTAAAAATTGCAAAATAAATTTATTGTAGTTTATGTTGATAAAGTGCCAGGAAATTTTGCCTTCATATATAAATACTATTATAATTTAATGATCAACAAATATTTTGATAATAATACAGCTTTTATTAAGTCATCAGTTTCTGATAGAGAGATAAATAATCGCATTTTGGCTTTTCATAAACAAATAAGAATCCAAATTAATAATAATTTTAAATTTCCACTTATATTTCTTACTCCCAAATTTCATAAAGACCCTGTCAAATTTAGGATAGTTACTAATGGTTTTAATACATACATCAGCAAATCAGGCAAAATTATCCATAAAATATTACAAAATGCAATAAATAATCTTAAATCCACAACCATACTTAAAAATAGTAAAGCACTTATTGAACAAATGAGAGATAAAAAGATTTCTTCAATCTATAGTTTAGATTTCGATGACATTTTTAACTCTATTAATATTGATGATATGATAAATATACTTGTAAATTTACATGCTAGCAACTGTCTTGCCAATTTATATTTACATTATTTTGAAAATAGTTTTATTAAAAATTCTGAATATTACATTTTTCGTTATATAGATGGCATAATCATTTGGCAAGCAAGACACTTTTAAACCTAACACTAATTTTTATCCACAGTATCTTAATTTAATACAGACAAATAGTAACAACAATGAAGCAAAATTTTTTGATATACATTTCAAATTAAAAGATAATGTTATAGTTACCAATATTTATGATAAAAGAGAAGAATTTAATTTCAATATTATAACAGTTCCTCATTGGGAAAGTAATGTACATGTTTCTATAATCAGAAAAATTGTTATTAATTATATACAACGCAATCAATTTTTAGTTTCAAAAAATTCAGAAATAATAAATAACTATAAACATTTTACTAAATATGGCTTAATTCAGAAATACTCAAATTATAGTTTTATTAATAGTTATTTGAATAAAGCAAGTCTAAATAGTACGGACTAAAATTCCTTAGAATTATAATAGTTTATTACTATACATTTATCATTTTTCCTAGTTATAGTTACCTCCTTAATCTAATATTAGATCAAATTACTTATGATTATTTTATTTATATATAACTAGTATCACTAAAGTTATGGTAGTTTGTAAACTCTCTTTTTAATTTTTTATTTTGTTAAGTATTACATTTCAGCCATTCACATGCTTTGAATCTGCATTTGGGTCCAGAATCTAGCAATAACTTATTTATTGCACTGAGATTTAGCGCGGGCTCTGCATTTTTCAGTGTAATTGTTAGGTAAGTTGTAATGGATTTAGATATTCCAATCCATTATTTTCAACAAGTTTTTACTCAGTATTATTAACATAAAGGGGGAAGGTTGGCTAGCCCAAAACATGTTCAGCCCCACTTTTACATAAATTATTTTATATATGAGCTGTCCTAAGTATGCAATGTTTATAATACTGCAGCATCCATTTTTTAAATTTCGATTGCTCATGTGTCCTTCACTGAGGGGTTTGCTTTCTGTCTATGTGTTTTTCAATTTTGATTGCTGGATGTTCATGTCTCGTTTGAGGAGAATTAGATTATATATACATATATATATATCAGAAAATTTTTTAAAAAGCTATAAACATTTCACTAAATATTGCTTAATTCAGAAATACAAAATTAATTTCATTGATAGTTATTTGAATAAAGAAATTCTAAATAGTAAGAATTAAAATTCCTTTGAACAATAATAGTTTATTTTTATAAAGTTATCATTTTTTTCCTAGATATAGTTACCTCTATATTATAATATTAGATAAAATTACTTATTATTATTTTTAATTCATATATAATTCTAGTGTCACTAAATTTACGGTAGTTTGTAAACTCTCTTTTAAATTTTTTATTGGTATTCTTTTCTTACTTTTGTTAAGCGCTACAATTCCGCCATTCTCATGCTTTGAATTTGCATTTGGGTCCAGAATCTGGCAATAACTTATTTATTGTACTCACATTTAGCGCGGGCTCTGTATTTTGAATGCAATTTTCAGGTAAGTTACCTTTATCTTGTAATAGATTTAGATGTTCTATCCATTATTTTAAATATTTTTTTTTCAGTATTATTAACATACAGGGGGAAGGTTGGCTGGCCTCAAAACATGTTCAACCCCACTTTTACATAAATTATTTTATATATAAGAGCTGTCCTAAGTCAACAATGTTTATATTACTGTAGCATCCATTTTTTATATTCTTAACCCTATTATAATTTTAATTTCTCATATATTCTTCTATGTCTAGTTTCTTACAATCTCAATTTTTTTCGGTTTTGTTAGATTAATGTTCATGTAGAGAATTTAGACAATATATATATATATATATATATATATATGTTCTCTTTCTTGTAATGGATTTAGATATTTCTATCCATTACTTTCAATAGGTTTTTGCTCAGGATTATTTGCATAAAAAGGGGGAAGGTTGGCTGGCCAAAAAACATGTTCAACCCCACTTTCATATAAATTATTTTATATATTATATAGATGTTTATAATACTGCAGCATCCATTTTATTATTTTTAATCTCGGTTGCTCATGCGTCCTTCATTGTGTGATTTTTCCGTCTATGTGTTTTTCGAATGCGATTGATGGATATTTATATCTTGTTTGTAGAGAATTAGACTATATATATATATATATATATATAAAGCATTTTCACTTTCAGGCAAAACTTTATTAAACATTTTTTTTTAATCAGCACTTAAAGGAATTTATCATATTTTTAGTTCTCTATCCATCGCAATACTATTTAAGCCAAAACTATTTGAATAAAAAAATTTTTCTTTACCCCAAACTCTAAATTCTCTTGAATAAAGTAGAAAAATCTAGGGACGAATTTGATATCAGTACGCTATGTACCAACTTGTTGGTATTCGACAAATTGGATGTAACATTACAATACGGTTACCTTGATTTTTAATGTTTGCTACTGTGGTTGCCATTTTTATACGTATATTATACTTAATTTTTTATTGGGTTAATTTTATGGCGGTATCCCCCTATTAATTTCAGACGATTTTAATTCTAGAAATTTTATTTCTGGACAACTCTAGACAATTCTAGACTCTTTAATTTAGACGATTTTAATCATTTCCATACTTTATGTTGTCTAGACTGCAGTTTTCGTCTTTTTTGTCGTTCATTCGAATATAGATATTTCGAACATTATTGGTGAGAGTACCAGGATCTTTTTTTAAAAAGAATATGAAAGTTCTGCTTTTTCAACTTTCATGGACCAAAAGGATTGCCAAATTTGCCTTTTGTGTTTAATTTGTTTTTTAAAGTTTTTTTCCCTCTCTAATTTCTTGATTAAGACTTCACTCATTTTGGCCGTCATGAAATGAGATGAGTAAGCCATTGAAACGAAAATTGTTTACAGACAGGATTAAAAATTTGATGGCATATGTTTTATAGCAGATGATACTGCACAGCCACAATAGTTAATCTCTCAGGCATTATTCTTTTTTCACTAGCAGGAAATAGCGAGTTCCCACTTTACTTTATTTCAATTTTACTTTTGTCTAAGGAATTTTTAAGCGCTCCTCTTTCTATGAAATTCATAAAAGAAACTTTGCGTTTTCTTATAAACTTTATTTTTTTCATTTCTCCCATATTCCTTTTTCTACATCTTTTCTACTGTTGTATATTTTTGACATTTTTTAAAAAGATCCTCATACTCTATTTTTTAAAACCTAGTGCTTGTATTTTCCAATTTATTTTTTATAAAAAAGTAGGTACATTTTAGCTTAATTTCCTTTTATTATTTTTTATAATATCTATATAATTAAACTATTTTGTTAAGAATAAATCATTCTTTTAAATTATTTTCATGTCTTCTTAGGCTTAGACCACCATGCTAATCTAGCACTAAGAAGACATGAAAATAATTTGGATGCCCAAATTTCGTTTGGCGCGATTTCAAAACCGCTCTAAAAAGACGTTTGGCGCGTAGCGTTTGGTTATAAATTAGTTTCAAAACCTATTTATGACCCCATTTTAATATATATCTTCGATTTTTTTCTCTGGCAGGTTGTAACAAATTTGAGAGCAATGACATATATTAAATGTATTAGTTCCTTTTTTTTTGTTAAGTTGTTAGAAAAAAGAGTTTAAAACAAATCATGCAGGGAAACCGAACCTTGATAACGCACTCCAGGTACTTCATATCTCTGAGGTCATCCAGGGTGATTGGCCTCTCTGTGTCCTCCCCGAAGATGGAGTCGAGTTCTTCATGGATTTTCCTCTGCACCTCGGGGTAGAGGCCGATGCAGTAGAGAGAGAAAGTCATGGCCATGGCCGTTGTGTCATGGCCCTGAAAAAAGGAACCTGTTTTGAGGCTTTAAAAGGAAGTGAGGGAAAGTCTTAAAACAAAAATGCACGCTCAAAGTGGGGGCTTTAGAGAATTAGAAAAAGTATAAATGTAATTAACAAAATTTTGTAATGTAATCAAAGGCCAACATTACATAACTAGAATATTCAATAATAACAATTTATCAGAAAGTTTCTGTAAAGTATATTGTGGAAATGTGGTAAACAATATCTTCAAGAATGGAGTTTAAAACGAAAAAACACTGTGGTTGTCGAAATAAATTGTGAGAATAGAGAAAGGAACACACCTCGAACATGAAAGTGTCCACTTCCTCTCTGATGTCCTCTTCCGTAAGCTGTTGTCCGTTGACGTGCTGGTCGAGGAGCAAGTCCATCAGGGCCTGACGCTTCTTGCCTCCGAACCGAAAGTCTTCCTCTTCGGCGGAACCTTGACTGCACTCGGCCAAAAGAGCCCTCTTCTTCTCCCGGATTATCTGTTGCCAAAGTAAATAACGAAAATCTTTTAAATGAAACTCGATTTACGATGTAAGAAAATAATTTCTAATTTATTATAAGTTTTTGGTCATTTTTTTTCTTTCTATGCAAATTACCATTTTAAAATAGATAACGATTTAAAGATTTTTTTTGCTTCACATTAAGAGATAAGAGCCTAACGAGAAACAAATTTTTAAGATTAAAAAATATATCGATATTAATTATCCTAATTTTATTTTACTATAGCTTATAAAGGAACTGCATATTTTTACTATTCATATCGTTTCCAAATGGTCAATTCAAAGGGTTTGAGCCATTGATTGGAATCCGCGTTTCATCAGAGAGAATCCTTCTAAAGAGACACTTTTCAGATTTTTATCTTTCATTTGCCGTTTCTGGCCTAAATTTTTAAAAAAATACTTGTATAAAGTTCTTAATTCCGATTAAAAAATAATTCCTTCTCGTAGTTTATTTTTATCATCAGTCTACAATTTTTTAACATAAATCCACATCATGAATTTTTCTTACCTTATCTGTAAAATTGTGCAGTATTTTGAGATCCCTGTTAAACGCTTTTCCTGCTTTGGATAAATTGAAGAGAAAATCAGACCACAGTAGAGGTCGGGTGATTCGTTCCATTAAGACATCATTCAGACTGAAAGAATAGGAATATATGTGTGTTAAATATTATTATCATCTTAAATTTATTTTTTCCTCGGCATCACATTCTACGATGAGGTAGCTCGCGACTCGATAATGCAAAATTTGGCAACATTACTGCAGATCGTCTCGGGTACCTTTTGCCTTCTTCAATATAAGCTGTTTACAGATTTTTAATTCTAACATTTGTTCGCAGTCTTCCCGATAGTAATTTCTGGTTAAACGTTAATATATAAAAGTGTAAATATTATATCTGGTGTTTCTAAAAAAATATCGAAGTTTTAACTCTCTCTTTATAGTATTCATCTCATATAAGTTACAAGTATAATTCATACATTGAATGAAAGATTAACTGAAACAGTTTTACCTACAAGTTTACAAATGTTCAATGTGAGCCCCATTCGTCTCATGGCACACATCAAGTCGATAGGCGAGTTCATCCCAAACTTTTTTCAGTGTGTTTGAGGAAATTCTTGCAGCAGCTGCTTCAATCATATGTCTTTAGTCTGAAAAGTCAACTGGTAGCGGAGGAACGTACACACAATCCTTTATGAACCCTCTCAGATAAAAGTCATATGGCGTCAGATCAGGTGAACGTGAAGGCCATACGGTACAAGCTTTATAGAGAGGATCTTTGCGGCCAATCCATTGGTTGGGTTCAGTGATATTTGACCAATCGCGTACTGAGAGATGCCAGTGAGGCGGTGCACCCTCTTGCTGCCAAATGAAGTTATTTGGTTCACTTTTTTCCAATTGAAAAAATAGCCATAATTGTAGAGCATCAAGATAGGCAGAACCAGTTACAGCATTGGTCATCCCGTACTTTTCTCTTTGCAAAGACAGCCGGTTGTTTCAAACTGATGAAACCACCTAAGAATGTTATTATCATTTGGAGGTTGACAACCAAACTTAATACGGAACGCTCGTTGCACAGTAATAGCAGATTCTGTCTTTGCAAACTGGAGAACACAAAACGCTTTTTGTTTACTAGTCACCATTTTTTTACCAGCGCGTTGATTGGCGAGAATGGTGAAAAAATTAGCATACGTTTCGCGCACATACGCACACATGAAAGTAAACAAAACTGTTTCAGTTGCTTTTTCATTCGATGTATGGATCATACTAATATGTTATACATAATGAATACTATAAAGCGTTAAAACTCCAATATTCTTTTAGAAACGCCCGGTATGTGTATACATAATGCTCTCTTCATAATATTTAGAAGATAAGATAGTGTCTTTTCTGTCCCGGAATAAGCAAGAGTCCAGGATACGTGAAGCTTTATCTAGCAACATGTAGTAACAATAATTAACAGTCATTGTATACTGAACATGCTAAATATAAGAGGTTACCTTTGCTGATTTGAGGTTGTGTTTAGAGCAAAAATTCTATTAAAACTACCCTTCGGAAATTAGTATTTTTAAAGATATCTCGGAAAATTTATGTCACCAGATTATGTCCGTAGACCAGTGTTTCTCAAACTTTCTATATTCGCGACCCGATATTCAATCCTAATTTTTCTCGCGCCCCCTTTCTTATAATAACAATATATTGAATTCAATAATACTATACTTTGACGCTAAAGCTACAATACGACTTCAACCTCTGTAGTACCACCGGCGTATATAAACGTCTTACTTACTCAAAGCGTTAATTTCCTCGGACGTATTTATACGTCTTTCCAAAGTACGATCTTTTCTGTGCGATGCTATCCATAAAATTATTCCAAAGGCTTTGGAATGCAATAAAAGGATCTTGACAAAGTTTGCGAAGGATTTACTTATTTCAGAGGGTTTGTTTATTTATTCTTTCCCCTCCCCTCTAATACGTCACATATGCGTGCGTACGTAAAAAACGTGGCATTGGGGAGCGAATCTCATAACTTTTTATCGGCAGTTAAGGGTTTAATTATAAACCGTACAAAATTTATCAAGATAAGTGTTAATTTTTGTATATTATTTTAGATATGACAAGCCCACAGTGTCACTGGTAATTATTAAACTTGTTCTTATAGTATTGTTAAATTAATTATGAAATATATTGTGCAGTACTGATACATTATAAGCTTATTATATCGGTGTAAATGTGTATATTATTTTTTATTATGTCAGAATGTATTTTGTCTGTTTAATTTCAATAAATTACAAAAAAATTAAATAATCTTTTGCTTACGACTTTTCAATACGCTCGCAGCCCCCCCCCCCCTCGTAGAGTTATCATCCCCCCAGTGAGGCGTGCTCCACAGTTTGAGAAATGCTGCCGTAAACCCTAAGAACTCATTTTCTATCCACGTTTTCTAAGTCGTAAATAACTGAAGACTGGTTTCTTTTTCCTCATCAGTTGCTTTTTGAGCAACCAGTGGCTCCCTCAAATGAGACAACAAGTAATCAGACAGGAGTTCAGCAATGAACTGTTTTATCGATAATTGCATTACAGAATGAGGACTCATCGACCAGACTCCCAAATGGGCGGTACTTCACATATCACAGGGGTACGTACACACCATCCCCCCTCAATGCTCCTGGATCTTGAACCAGTTACTGCTATAATTTTTCACGCCTAAGCGCCTAGAGAATTTCACCACTAGGTCATGCCCAAGCCCATTTTTCGTCCAGTAAAACCAAACGAAGACTTAATTTCTGACATTAAAAATAGTTTGTCGATTATTCTATATGACTTATAACCATTCTCTTAGTTTACAATTTTTTCGTTGTTTTTGTTTAAAAATTCTGTGACACCATAAATAAAAAGTACATCAACATTAATTTTTATGATGTATTAAAAACGGTTCATTTCTGATAGATAGTTATATTGGGATTATTTCTATGTCGCAGGAAAATGACTAAATTAGGGATTTCATCAAATCCCTAAGGGGGATGATCAATTCACACGTTAAAATAACGTCTCTTTGAGATCATTTCCCTCAGGAAAGTGATTTGATTAAATCCCTAACCTATACATTGTCAAGAGTTAAAAAGTATTTATTCAGCAAATATGGTGCATTATTAAAAGTAGAGTAATTAAAACAACAATTATCATTGAATTACAAATTATTTTTCGAAATAAATTAACAAAATATTTAGATAATAGAGCTGGTATTTTTTTTAAAAAAAAGGATATTTGTAGTAGAATTTCAGAAATATCCTGCTTTATTTGTTACACCTTTTTTTTAGTTATTGTTTCCCTTTTTAAAATGGCTTCTTTTTTATTAGCAAAAAACTTTTTTTTATCTATAAAGGGGGCGTGGACGAATTCCCTAATTTGTTTACATTTTTCAATTGAAGTTTCATCCGGTTTCTTATTTCAGGCATATAAAAGGGATATATCAATCGAAAGATAATAATGCAATGAATATAACTAAATAAAACTAAAAAAGGGTCATTTTGTTTTGGTGCGTCACGTCAGAAGCCCGGCGCTGCCTGGCACGGAAGAGGAGAGAGGGGAGGTAAAAGGGAGTGGTGATAAGCGAAAAGAGAGCTCTCTGCTGAGGTTCATTTCATCATTTCACTATAACAGCTCGGGGATTGGATCAAATCACTTACTTACATCAGGAAAATGACCTCAAAGAGACGTTATTTTAACATCTTCCGTGTATTGGTCCTCCCCCTTAGGGATTTGATGAAAGCCCTAATTTCATCATTTTCTCGCGACACATATACTTCATTATTTTCCCAATGCATCTACATTTGTCTCAAAATAGAGGGAGAACACCTCTTGCACTTCCCTAGTAAACCTAGAACTGTTTACTTTCAGTTAAAACAATGAAATTTAATCAAAATATAGATCTTCTGCCATTTCATCCCTTTCTGTAAGTGACGTAAAATTTTGAAAATTCTTTCATTAGAATTACTGATAGGAACAAATTGGCATTATAGAAGACTTTACAACTATTCACAATGGTTTACAATAGCTTTGAATGATGCAAAAAAGAACTAATAAACATTCCTCAGTTCATAAATTTGCAGAATCAGGATACTCGTTGTAATAAAAATGTAAACAAACGGTAAACTCACTTGTGCACTGCTTTGACGTATTCAGGATTTTCTCCCGTCTGAGCTCCTATTCTTGCTCCCATCACGGTTTCTGGAATGGAAAGAGCAATGAACAAATAGATGAGTGCAGCAGCAAACTTAAAAGGCAGATTTATAAGCCAGAAGAAATCGAATCTTTTAAAAACCTTTTGAGTATATTATGCCCTTATTTCTTAATTTAAATCTTATCTTCTTAGTATTACTTAAATATCTCAGATTCTTCTAACTCTGAAAAATTATAGCATTCTTGATGATGCAAATCAATGCTCCATCAGTGGAAAATACGCAAAACGATTTATTGGCAAATTTTTAGTTATTTTTTAACGCACATAACTTACCGCATACAATGTCCAAAGTGCATAAAACTATCAGCGACATGGTATCGACGTATTCTTCATTTTGGAGTGTCCGTAACTTCCTCACCAAAATAAGAGAGTTGTCGTTAAAAGTGGGCAAAAAATCTTCCAGAATGCGGAAATGGAAACAGGGAGTCAGAAGCCTTCTTCTCGATTTCCACTTGGATCCTGTACTGGTGAATAAATGTACGAGAATAAAATGACGTGTTATACGAGCTAGGAAAACAAATGAAACCAAAATGAAATAAAATTATGACATACGTTGTATGAATACGAAAGTAATCCCAAAAATAAGATTTCCTTTATTATACAAATATAAACAAACCACCCACTTGTCCATGCCTTTCTTGCAGATCACGGACGGTGGTCGAAAATCCATGCCATGACAATCCACCGCTATGTCGTTAAAATAAAGCTGGACCTCCTAATTTTCCTCGTAGTCGTTGTTAATGAGTTCCGGCAATCTAGTTCTTCCAAATGTGTAGAAAATATGCGGTAGGAGTTATTAGGTGCCGATTCAGAACTATATGGAAGGTAATGTTATTAGGTTCTGTTGCAGGGTGAGTGAGTGAATATTAACG
>BMAV01028243.1:73290-88695 GCA_019973955.1 Trichonephila inaurata madagascariensis
AACTCGTGACACGCCAGCCACGAGTCCTTTACTTTGACCACTAAGGTCTGTTGCAGGAAAGCAACAGTTTGATGGGTGATCTGTGTGCGTAAAGAATGCAGTCGTATAGAATGCTTAGTTTTTTGACATCCATGCATGACTCGCCATACCTTTCCAGCAATTGTCGATTCATTTCGATTGGCTTAAAACATTTTTTGTTTAAAAAACAAAACTAAACTGCTCAAACATCACACTTGGTGGTTGCGCTAAAATGGAGCTCTGTTATAAATATCTGTCAAGAAAAGACTGAACGTTCCAAGTAGTTGTATATGCTTCAGAAATAAACAAATATAACATCCTCACGATTATTTTACCTTCGTTTCAAGAGTTTTGGAGAACCTTTTGGACATGTCCTCATAAAAAAGGAGCATTTGATCTATTCTACAAAAACATCTTATATTATATAACATCAAACCATTACGGGTTTTTAATTAGAAAAAAATTTACAAAAGTTTTTTAAAACCGCATCCCGAAAAATTATTTTTCGAGATCATCTCACGAGAAAATTTAAATAAATCTACCACATTTAAGTCTTCCGATGAGAATCGAGATATAAGCACGTTTTTGCATTTAGGTGAAATTAATTCCATGTGACTCTTACCTCGTGAGAAGGCCAAGCCCCAACCACTTGTGCAAATAAGTGTACTCGTAGGATTTTTCCAGTGAAGTGGTGCTACTTAGGATGAGCTAACAAAATATAAAATAAATTCGTGAGAGCAGAGGAGTCAAATATCACAACTTACAGACATTTAATTATTTAGACACACTACAGACGTGGTTCGGTCCTAGGAGAGCCCACACCCTTGGCGCGAATTATTTTGTTTGGCAATAATTGCGCCATCTTAGTAACCCTACTTTGATACACTAGATATGGTAAACCTAACTATTTCTGGAATTTTTGTATTTTGTCGGCGGGCATTTCGAATTTCATTTGTTGTTGGGCACTGGACTGGAAATATGGCTGCGTGTGTGAGTGAATATACCTTAGATTTTTTTTACTTTGTTGAATGCGAAAAGTAAGATTGAATTTATTGAATGGTGTAGGAAGGAAGGAAGAATTAATTGCTTCGACTTATGATTGTCCTTAATGTGATGAGCGAATGAGATTATATGAACAAAAGAGCTTTCTTCGAAATCGTACCAGCCGCGCAGAAGGTATGTTCGACCATTACCTCGCGGAATATATATGGCCGCGCTCACACGATCATTCGCTTAGCGATGAGACTTTTTTAAAATCTGTTGTTACGCTGTACCCTCCACTCGGAAAAGATAAGCAGTAAGAAAGTAAGTGTTGTTTTTATCTTAAGTGTTTAATTTCTGTATTGTTTACATATATTTTAATTACGCATCTACCTTATTCCGCTATATTCACTTGCTGCCATTGGCGCTTTTTTCAGTTTTCGCCAAGGGTGTGGGTACTCCTAGGATTTTACCCAGATGTGTCTATAAAAAACTAAATAGTTATAACAGAAGTTTTATCATCGAAAGTCAACATTTAATGAAGAACACCCATTGATATGTGGTTGTTACAAGAACATTGTGTGGAGGAACTCTACTGTAAATCAAGTTTTACGATGAATTTTGAGAAAATGAATTCAAATTTTATTCAATTTCTATTCTTGCCTTGATTATAAATATGCAGGGCAACCGAGTTTCTGTTGTAAGATTCCTATATTCAAATGATTTTCACCAAATCCACTGTTTTTTATGAAAAAATTTTACTTAGAAAATTCGCTTAGCCCATTATATACCAAAGGGAATGCCGAATGTTGAGGAAATAAACATCAAACTCTCGATTGTTACTTTAATAGTTTCATTATATTTAAATTTTTTCTTGAATTTCTTCTTATATATTAATTATTATATTGCTCTTTGATCTATAGGTAAAATATTGCTTAATTTTTGTAAGAATTTTTCTTTAAAAGTGCCAAGACATGCTCAAAAGAGAAAAATGGCAAGACATTTTTTTATGGGACATATCTTTCAAAATTTCCAAATAGAGCTTAGATTTTTTTTGTGATCTTAATAAAAATATTTTCATTATTCTGTAGAAATGCAAAAATAATTTTTTAGCTCAAAATTTTTTTTCTGTTTAATTAAAGTCGAACATAATTTTTGAGTTATCATAATACATGCTACTGTTAAGATACCAATTTTTAAAAAAGTATCTTTTAAATGTGTCAAATATTTTTGCACATATCTGAAACCATACGCAAAATACAGTGAACCAATTTTTTGGTAAAATATTTTTTTTAAGATGGTTTCTTTAAAAAAATTATAAAACTTTCTAATTTTGAAACTTTTAATTTTTTTCTCTTTTTCATACATAAAACTAATTTTTTTAAATTTTCTTACTATTTAAACTTAAAAAAAAATAGGTTCACACTGTATGCACGAGTATTCTGTATAGCATTGTAAAAAATTTGAAACCCCATATAGAGCAATAGCGTTTTTTAAAAGTGAACCTAAAGACAAAAAATTATGTTTGGGATAAAAAGTAAAAGACTAAAATACAGAGCAATGTTTTCACATATCATACAATTGACTAATATTTTCCTGTCTCTTTTTATATACCTCATGATACATTAAACATTCTCTAGAATTACAAGAGTAATTTTAAATTTAAAATGTTTCCCATTGTGTGTTATAGCTGAACATGAACATAATTTTATCAAACATATTTTCATTTAGTTACCATTTTTTATAAAAATATTTTTGAATACACAAAAATTTTTACATACGTATATATATAAAACAATAAACAAAATATACTCAAATAAATTTTTGATAAAATTATTGCACAATTTCTCTGAAAATCTGTTAAACTTTGAAGTTTTGAAAATCTTGAATTTTTTCCCTTTTTCTCATGTAAAACTAGTTTTTCAAAAAAAAAAACATTAGACATTAAAAAGAGTAAAATAATATTGTCCCTTTCTATTAAAAACAAATAACTGGTTTACATACATTGAACACAAAAAAAAAACTATCTTTTAAAATGTGTCAAAGGAGGCGTGGTCGTTTGTTTACACTTTTATGAAGTACTTTTATCATATTTTAAGTTTATTTTACCAACGAAGATATAAGTATTATACATTTTTAAATTTCGAAAAATATGCACTATTTTTTAATACTAAACTTGCAAAATGAATTCTTTGAATGCGTATGATGTCATAGTTCCCTTAATACAATATGAATTTTAAGATAAATATATAGCTGTTACCCTAAATATTTCGAAAATTAAGGTCACTATGGATGAAAGCAGGTATTTGAAAAATGTTCAGTACAAGTTTTTCGTAACTAAAGCCCTTAGCGGCTAATAAAATACATTTTCTGACAAAAACAGAGACTGAAAGATGCATTTTAACTCACATTAAAACAAAATAGACTACTCAAGGTGGTGGTATGTGAAATTCCAGAAAGTTAAACACAAGCTCGAATGATAATGGGTCAAAGTAGAGTGTTAACTGATATCTTTTTTTTATTAACGTCTCATTTCGAAATAACTCTAAGGCTATACGCGGCAGACCTCCCAATTTTAACCATAGTGAAGTAAAAAGGAAGATACATGAACTTAATCCCTACTCTCTATATTTCCACACCACATCAAACGTTAGAGCTTTGACAGATTTAATATCAATCAAATCTCAGCCCCTCTACAAATGGACCTTTAGTGACATCAAGTCACGAATGAGGTACCTATTGCTTAAAAAAAGCGGTCAAGAATTTATGATGATAAATATTTTTTTTAATGAAATGGATATATAACGAGGCAAATAATCTGCTGCTAAGATTGAAGTTTTCATTCTTACTTGTCAGAGTGTGTAAAAAAGAGAATTTGAAACTATTTCAGTCAGTACAGCTGAGTACTTTAAAAATTACAAATCTCCTTCTCTTCTTCTCAATAAAATCATTTTGTATCAGAAGTTTATTAGATTTCTCAGAGGTAATTTTTACTTTTCTTTAGAGATCTCGGAAGGCACAATTTTTTTTATTTCATTCTAATCATCATAATTTGAATTTTAACCATAATGTTTTTTTCCCTTACTGCAGTTTAGTATAGAATATACAGAAGTGTTTTGAATATAAATATTTTCCACGAACATAAAAATAAATGGCATATTATTTTATGATATTATAGATCATTAGAATAATTTGTTAAAAAGATATTAAAAATAAGCAATGTTGAACCCCTTGTTTCTTTTCACGTATATTCTATCTATCCATCATTTTGAAGTGAATCACCTTTTGATTTTATTTCTGAAAACGAAAGATAGGAGAAATTCAGTAATTAAAAACCTTCCATTTTGTTGTAAGCCTAAGTTTAGCAAAGCAAATAAAATAAAAAAAATTTTAATATCTCTGATGTAATTTGTTTAAAAGTATCATGTTTCCCAATTTCCAATTAATAAAAAAAATGACTCCAGTTTGTTTTATATAAATTTTTATATCCATACAAGAAATACAATTTTTTTTAAAAAAAAAAAAAGCGAAGTTCCTGATTTTTTGCTCTTTTATTGATTTTTAATATGATATTTGTATATTTCCTAGAAATTTTTATATTTACTGTCGAGAAAAAATGGTTACATTGCAACAAAAGGGAAAAAAATATTATATAATGCCTGCATTATTTATTTAAGAACTTACTTCTAATAATTCAGGCTTGAAAACTGACACAACAGGAAAGGTTCCCAACCAAAACATTTGAAGGCCTGCTTTGTGGAACAGGAAATTGTTTCCCATGGTACCTTGAAGGATGTCTAAGGGACGAAAAATATCCTTTCAATCATTAACGCGATTAAAAAATCCTCAATAAATATAAGAAAACCTGAAATAATAAGAAATTAACATCAAATTTAAAAGTCTTATAAATTTTAGTAAAAACTATGTACAGCTAACTCTTTTTTTTTACACGGTCTTTTTTTGTACGATTTTGAAATAACACGGTGTACGAATTCAACAAATTATTTTTTTTTTTTTACACGAATTCCGAAAAAAATTTGGGATTCGTGCCTATTGGATGAGGACTATTTCATGAGTTTATGATGATAAAAAAACAGTCGATAATGACAAATCAAAAGGGAAATTCAGTTATTAACAGCTGATTTAATTTGCGAAGTCTTGAAATTTGCTGCAAGTATGGAACAACATTTTCTTACTTATGATCCTGACACAGAGCGTGCATTAAAATTTCCACATAATGTTGCGTTAGCAGGATTTCAAGAATTATATAAGCAACTTGTGGTACCAAAAAATAACCGCTAATTACAGACTTCGTTCAACAACAATAAAAAAACGAACTAATCGAGACTGTTAATTACAAACGAAATTCTTCATTCGAATCAAAACTGACTGTTATATGCTAGACATATCTAACACACCTACTGCTGATAACTTTTGTTTATCCTGTTCATAATAAACATGCACGCTTGTTATCAAGTAGAGATGAATAGTTGTTAGTTAGTAAATTATTTCTCTAATTTCAATTTCAATTTTTATTTGTTGTATGTACTTAAAAAATTATATAATTTTCACTGAGCACTAATTAATTTTTTTTTTATAATTAAATGAGTTATTTTTGTAATATAAATATATAAGATGAATTTTATTATTACTTTTTTGCGTAATGTTTTGGGAAAATATTTAGTGAGTTTTCATCTTACAGGATTTTTTAAAATTGTGGAACACATCTCTAAATTTACCATATTTCACGTGTATTTTTTACACGATTTTTTGCATGGTTTTAAGGAACTTATCTACCGTGTAAAAAAATAGTTGGTTTTAATTGCAAAAAAACTTAAAATATCATAATTTTTACCATGCATGCATACAACATAATGAATGCATTATCTTTGAATAATTCATCACACAACTCAAAAATTAAAGAATACTTACAAACTCCCGGATGATGTAGCAGTGTTTTCGAATACAGTCTCATCAATCCGTACAAATTTCCGACGACAGGGATGGGATTGATGCCAGGAACATTCTTAAACTGTTTCATATGAGCCTTGTGCTTCACATACAGCAGAGCGTACACGGTGAGGACAACAGCTACACCCACGAATAACACAATCAACATGCTGGCTGCAGTTACGACTTTCAAATGAAAACTAGACAAAGTTTCTGCACGAAAAATATGTGAAATATGGTTTTGTGAAACTCTTAAAAACTATGCTTAAAAGCAAAATACATTTCCATTGCTTTTTCGATTCATTCAACGCACTATATTTACGAGTGTTTTCCTTTTTTGGAACATGTCTTTCCATAACGTTCTTTATAGAACATTCAATCAAAAAATAACTTCCTTCAAGTTCTTATCAATCTTCAAGTTCTTATCAATCTTAACTGAAAACTTATCTCTCACACGATCTGAAAACGAAAAATACATTTGACAATGTATAGGGATTTTTTTTTCGCAATAATGAAATTTTATCGGTGCACGCATCATTAAGTTTGATATCGATGCCCTTCATAAAAGCAGATAAAAACCAAAAGGAAAAAAAATAACTTCTTATTGAAATTACTCTAATACTTATCAAAACGTGCGAAAAGTTAGCTGTCAGAAATCAAAGTTAATTGAAAAACGATGTTTTAGAATTAAACCCATTTATTTATCAATATATAATTAGATTTCAATATTAACTTGGCATAATTATTGAAAGTAGCGTTCATCTGGCATAATTCCGAATTATAAAACTTATACAAGTGCGATTAAAATTGTTTAAAATGATAAATAATATGTTCTTATAGAAAAAAAAGTGCTCTTTGTTATAGAGAAATGAAGGTAAAAGTTCATGCTTATTTATATCCCGACATACGCGTCTGTCTGTTCGCAGATGATGCTGTACACGTTATTCAAGTTCATATAATTATTACAATCAGGCGAAACCTACAAAATTATTTCAGTTTACCAGCCCCGCGCGGCTTACTCTTTGGCTATTTGGCGACAACACCACAATAACCAAATATATCATATTCATAAGATGACACTCCTTCTCCCCCCCCCCGTATGCTTTGAATCTGATTGTAGAACTACCTGGGACTTCGATGCTCCAGATAGTCCCAAGCAATCCTTGGGATCATCCTGAAGCCTAAATTCACATTCCGAAAACAAACAAAAAATATTGTTGTAAGTAGTTTTATTCTCCAAGGGTCCATGTTATTTAAATTATGTATTATGTGTGGGGAAAGTGAAAAAAATATTGATATTTTTTGTGTGTGTTTGTGTATATGTATCATCAGTATATTAATTCATTTACAAAAATAAATACCGCACTTACTAGAATCTAAGCTGCACTATTTTTCCAATGTTAATGCTACTGAAAATCGGGTGCGGCTTAGAAACGAAGGAAAAACATTTGTTGGAGGGGGGATAGTGAGTTTCCACCCCTTTCAAAAGGACAAATGTAACGTTCATTCTGTCCACTTGCACCCAGGACTTATTCCCTTCCGTAGTTTATCTCCCACACCACACCAACGGGAGGGCGTTTGAGCTTTCGACATATTTAACGTGCAGTACTAGGCTCAAACTCATGACACGTCGGTAACGAGTCGTTTACCTTTACCACTTGGCTACGGCAGTCACGCGTTCCTGAAAAGGTTTTCTGCCAATAATCATCCGATTTTGTTCTTCTTGCCGTTAGTTCTTCGACTCAGCGATCTCCTTATGAGTATGTACTTCTCGTATTTGTACATATGTATGAACAAATCAAACAAAAAAAATTCCTATGTCTTCCAACAAAGAAGTCTTAAATAATATTAACAATAAAGCTATTTTCCCTTCGATTTTTTTTTAATTAGCCCTTATATTTTCTATTTACCTTTGCAAAAAATTCCATATGTTTTGAAGCGATATTTCGGGAAACAATGTTACCTGGGATCTTTAACATTAGGTCTATGGAGCACAGGTAAGATCGCCGTTAAAGGTAGATGACTAATTGAGTACTCAGTTTGCCTTTGTATTCATAAACGATACACAACGCATTTGCTCAAGATGTAATTCATCATTTTGAAGAGCGCAAATCTAACCTTCAAGCTATCACGTTATTAAAGCATATACGTTCACTAAATAATTTCTATTATGGCTTTAATATGAGAACAGAATCATACGAGATCATATTTATATATATTACAAACTTATTTTTAACTCAGAGGTATCAGTTATATTTGAACTCGCTTCTGAAAGGATTGCACTTTAAAAAAAAAAACAGTACACAGAAGTACTCATTTTTAAATGCTTCTTCGAGAATTGGCCAGCCAAAGCCCAAAGTCAATCAGACATTTGCCTGTAAGTTTACAGCAGCTTGGACCAAAACGCGAATTGGTCGATTTCAGTCTTTGCTCGTAACATATATATTAAATTTAGAAGGAAAAATGAGATAACTAAGCGTTCCATTGCTGAAAAAAGCTTTAAGTTAATTATTCGCAACCCTGTTTATTTCAAACAAAAACAATATGTGAAGCATAAATTGTCTTAGACTGAATTCTTAAAAAGGTCTTTTATTATAAAAATTACACTTATTTTTACAGATAAGTATAAAGTAAACTTTCTTCAGGTATATTTTACGATACTGTTTGAACATTTTCTAAATTCTTTCAATTATTTGCAATGTCTCTGGCTGTCAGATGAATTAGCATCACTTAATACATCCCCATTTCAGCTATATTTAAAAAGTAATAAAAGCTGAAATGTACAGAAAAAACTTTTTTTCGGCGGTCATTACAAAGTCCGATACGAACTACCACCTTCACCTGGCTGTGAATTTTATTCTGATAGGTTCAGAAGGTCTGATAACGAACACCAATTTGACGAGAACTTTATCTCTGGGATCCAATGAAGCAAGAGTGAAGTTCCGGAGAATGTTGGCCAGGATCACTTTTTCTTCGAGAAAAGCAAATTTTTGCCCTGGAATGATGGAATACATTTCGGATTAATTCATACAAAACTAGCTGGTATACCCGTTCTTTGCATGGGTGAATTGAAAAATTAAACAACACAAATTGAAGGATAAATGAAAAATTAAACAACACAGATTGAAGGATAAATAAGTTTTTAATGAGTTAACTTTATGTGAATTGCAAACTAAACAAAAAAAAACTCGTTGTATATATCAGCTGAACAAAAAATCATATTTGTTTAATTTTAAGTTTGTAGGTCTAATAGCTGATAAAAAGGATTTTTTTTTATTTATAACGCCCCCGTAACTCTCTTGTGGGTCGTTTTTTAAAACACCTTCCTAAGCTGATCTCTGCTCAGCAAAAGTAACATATTGTTACAAATTTTGTGTAATGAACGCTTAAAATAGTGTAAATAATTTATATCTAGATGTGTAACACGTTAATATTACTTTCTGTTGTATTTATTTTATGTCAAGACTGTAATATTGGCAAGCAACGCCGTTCCTTACATTATAATGTCGATTCAATGGAAACATAGCGAAATGTTGGCGGATAGAGCCAAGTAGACATCTTTTTTGGTGACATTCTCGGCTACTTGGCCATTGATTAAACGGTGCAGAAGTTGATATGCTGTAGCGCCACCTGGTGGGAAGATGCAACAAAGAGGATAGCACAAGAACCTTTTCCACAAAAAAATACATATACATGCCAATTTTCATTGTGATCGGTTGAACGGTGTTAGAGTGAAGCGAGGTCATTACAAAAACAATCATTTATATATAGAGACAGACAGAGGATGTTTGTTAAATAGATATAACTGGCAAGCCAAGAACTTAGAAATTAAACGCTGGCTTTATAAAAACAGAGAGAAAATGCATGGAATTTGTTCTTTGTCAGTTAGAATATTAAAAGTATGGCAAGTTATTACTCTACCATGTAAATATTTCATTATTTTACCAATTAGAATTCCTTTTAAATTCAATGAGTAATAGTTTCGCTTTAGATACTCCATGTCAAAGTGTATTAATAAAAAAAATTTCATCTTAAAATCAAAGAAATCAACAGAAGTTGTTAAACAAGCATTATTTTCATAATGGATAACGGACGCGTTTCTGAAAAAGATATGAGACATATTCTATTTTTAAAAAATTCATTGGCACACTCAGAATCATCCATAAAATGAAGAAAACGCACACAATATTAATATGAAAAAAGGCTCTATCTGAGACTTTCAGCTCATTTTCTCGTAATAATACGAGAAGATATCTCAAATAAATACGAAGGAACAAAAGCATTATCGTTTTTCATCATTTTACAACAGAACTCTTCCCGGGATTTAAGAAGAAAAGGGACGGAAAGGCCTTTTTTGTAAAAAAAATAAATAAATAAAAATAAAAACTCAGATTATAATTTATTTATGTATGTAGTTGTTGAAATACTAAATTTAGATAATAGATTGACACATAATTTTAAAATTGACAATGGAATTCTATTTTAATTGTTCAAAAAAACTTCAGAGTTTTTTTCATTTTAAATGCAAAACTTGTAATGCATATGCACCTATGATTTAAAAAACCGTTGCTTATATAATTTTATCGGAGTTGTACAACCTAAAAAATGTACATAAAAAAATACTTTACTTTATAAAGGTAATCCTATCAGAGTACATCATTTGAATTGTAGGATTTCGTAAAGGGCATCGTTTGATTCAATTTTAATTTTTTTATATTTGTAACGAATGGTAATAGAGCGCCCTCTCCTGGTCGTATGGACAAGTAACCAGTCTGACTGCTACCTCGGTGAAGGAAGGACGTGCCAGAGTCAGCCTGCCACTTCGGTGGAGAAAGGACATACCAATGTCCGCCCTCGCAAACCCCTTAGTATTTGTATAAAGATTAACTGGGTTTTTTTATGTATTTGTAACTGTGTGCTCAATTAGAAAGTACAACCAATTAAAATTATTTGAGCTAGCCGCCGGTGTTATTTTTGAGTACACGTTATATATTCTATTTTAATTTGCGTGGAATGTTTTGAATAATTTTTTTTTTATCTTTTATGCTTATCTGTTATCATTGTTTTACATTTTGCTTTTCCAGATAGATTACATGTTTAAAACTCTCTCTCTCTCCAATGTTTTTACTTATTATCTACAGTTACACTTATTATTAATATAAACTTTTGCAATAAAGAAGATTTTTAGTTTCATTCTCGAACTAGAGTAAAAATTTACTTCATAAATTTCATTTATAAGTGATAAAAAATATAAATATGTTCACGAATTTTTATTTTTTTTTTATTTTTTTATTTTTGCAGCTTAAATCTGAGTGATAAGAGAACTCAATCAATGAACAAAATAAGTGAGATGCTAAAATGCATTCGCTTTAATATTTATTCAACAAAGTTTTGTTGGCTCTTAAAATATTTTTTTTTATTTTTAAAAATGAAATCTTAAGGCTCTGAACCAATTAAAAAAAATTCCATTAAATAATGTATATTTTAAATAACTTATATTTTAACATAAATTCAGAAATGATCGATACTAGAGGACAGAATCGTGTCATTCTCTTTTCAAAACCGATTGTGGGAAAGCTCTTATTTTATTCCATACTCATCAAACCTTTCGTTGTTGTTATATCTTGGCTTCTTTCTTGGCATTCTCAAGCACCAAACAGATCTGACATTGTCTCAAGCACTTTACTTATATCATATTACTTTCATATAACTTGAATTATTCTATCCATTGTATTGCAAATTATTTTCGCAACATTAATTATCCAGAAAGGAATAATAATGTTTTTCACACATCAAATCGAGTGTATTATTTCATTACCTAAAATACAGGCACTGAAGATGTGCCTTAAGAACTCTGTGCGATACTCACCCATACAGTTCCGGGGTCCGGCCGAGAAAGGCAAATAGGCGAAGGGATGTCGTTTCACGACATTTTCGGGCGAAAAGCGATCCGGATCGAAAATCTCTGGTTTGGGAAATATTTCTGGATTCCTATGGATGCTGACAATGAAGAAATTCATGGTAGTACCTTTGGGGATCACCATTCCATCTGTTAGATAAAAGGAAGAAAATTAAATACTTTTATCGGTGCTTGAGTGTATTGTGAATGCTATAGTAATAAACATGCATATCCTCTCAAATTCAACTACTGAAACATGGGATGTAAATTTTATAAAAGAATTTGTAACGCTATAGCATTTACTTTGAACATTAAAATGCGTTTTATTTAATTCGAAATAATTCTATAAGGGTCAATAAAAAGATATTTTTTATACTGGATACAAATCATGAGATTGCATTGAAAGAAAATACTTTGCCTATATCTAATAGTTCTTAAGCCAAAACGTATAAAAATACATGTTTTATACCGTTATTATAACTATGTTCCACCTAAGAGATAGTTCAGTTTATCATACGTTCTGTTTTGTGTAAAGATTACTAAATACACTACTGGTCATTAAAATTGCTACACCAGGAAGAAATGCAGATAACAAATTGATATAAATTTTCAAGACATTTGGCTGCATAGAGCCAGAACAATTACCTCTGGAAGTAATAATAGCTCTTATACCCCTAGGCATTGAGTCAAACAGAGATCAGATGGAATTCACAGGTACAGATGCCCAAGCAGTTTCAACATGATGCCACAGCTCATCAACCATAGTGACTGGTGTATGGTGACGAGCCAGTCACTCCGCAACCATGGACTAGACGTATTATATTGGTGAGAGGTCTGGTGAACGTACAGGATGACATCCGTACATTTTCCGTATCAAGGAAGGTCCGTATAATATCGAAAACATGTTGTCGTGCATTATCCTGCTGAAACGTAAGATTTCCAAGGGCTTGAATAAAGGGTAGGACCAAGGGTCGAAACACACCGGAAATGTAACGTGCACTGTTTAAAGTGCCATCAATGCTAACAAGAGATTACCAAAACGTGTATCCAATAGAAACCCATGTCATCATGCCAGGTGACAGGTCTGTATGCCGATGACGAATGCATGCTGCCAACCACGATGCCACTAAACACGGATGCGACCATCTTGATACTGTAAACAGAACCTGGATTCATCTGAAAAAATGACATCTCACCATTCATGTGCCTAGGTTCGTCATTTTACATTGAAGATGCTCCTGCCTGTGATGCAGCGTCAAGGGTAGCCGCAACCATGACCTTCGCACTGAGACTCCATGCTGCTGAAAACGTCGTCGAACTGTTCGTGGAGACACTTTTGGTCTTGCAAACACCCCCTATTCTTGACTCAGGGCTCGTGACGTGGCTGCACGATCCATTAAGGTCATGCGGGTAATATGCCGGCTGCTAGTGGTAGGAAGCCGTTGAGATCCAGCACGGCGTCCCGTATTACCATCCTGAACCTATCGATTCCATATTCTGCTAACAGTCATTGGATCTCAAAAGACGCGAACAGCAATGCTGCGATACGATAAACCGCAATCCAGGTATACTACAATTCGGCTATCAAAGTCAGAAACGTGATGGTATGCATTTCTGCTTCTTATCCGAGGCATCACAATAACTTGTCATCAGAGAACAACATTCAAATGCAATTTGTGTATGAGAAACCAGGGGAACAATTTCCTCCTTTAAACACATTGTAGGTGTCGCTACCGATGCCTGCTTTGTCTGAATGCGCTGAAAAGCTAATCATTAGCATTTCACAGAACTTTCTTCCTGTCGTTTAAATTTCCCGACTGTAGCATGTCGCCTTCTTGGTGTAGGAATTTTAATGCCCATTAGTGTAGGAGCGGATAAAGTAGCTTTTCAAGCAATTGAATTTTGTATTAACCTAACATTTTTCATTTTGTAATTTCTGCAAATGCAGTTTTAACAATAATTAAAAATACAAAAATTTCCAGATATTATAAGTGTAGAATCTATTGTTAACAGAAAGGCATTTCTTTTTTCAGTTATAGAAAGGCTGAAACACGTACATTAAAAAAATATTTAAAATAGTGCCTGCTACAGTGGGTAATTTTTTTCTTGGAATTTGGCTTGATTTTCTCTTGATCTTGTAATGATTTCACACAGCTCTGGGATAAATTATTTATTTCTCAGTAAGAAAATCATCAAAAAAAAAATAGAATATTCTATCGCAATTAATTAGCAAAAGTGTCCACAGATTTCAAATCTCTTTCGCTGCAATGTCTCTTATCTCTCGCGTAAAATAGTGTCCTAAGTCGACACTGTAGAGGAAAGTCCTATACCTAGGATACATAAACAGGGTTCACTCTCGGTAATTCCACACCGAGTCTGGCTGAATTAACTGGCTCCAAATTCGCCGTGCTCCGCAATTTCTACCGTTCCAAAATCCGCCTTACTTCACGGATCACTTTCTTTCGTTGATCGGGACTCAGACGGTCCCGGATCTCCCCAGTTCGGAGACCGCCGTACTTCGCGGGCTCGCTATCGCTTTCTCCCTCGCTGAAAGGGACCATACAGGCTCCCTCAAAATCCAGTCTCTCTCGCTCCCCTTATATATATCTCTCTAACCATCTCCCGCTTAATCCTCCTCCTGTGATATCTTGTTCTTCTGCCACCCTTGTCAGTCTCGGCTCCCTTGATCTCTTGTTCTTTTGCCGCCCCTGTCGGTCTCGGCTTCCTTGATCTCTTGTTCTTCTGCCACCCTTGTCGGACTCAGCCCATCTGATCTCTTGCCCAATGGGAGCCGAAGGCTGGGTGCACATTGTAAGTTTTCAGACGCGCTGTCGTCACCGAATCGTGGGAAAACGAAAGCACAATGTTATGGTATTTCTTTTTGACAATTCGGACAGCCTGGGAAAAAGGGTCCAAATCTTTGACCACCCAGTTACGAAATTCTTTCCCAGCAATTAGGGAAATGTCTGGAATTTTTGCAACGTCTGTCGGCAAGGTGTCTGTTAGCAATTAGGGGGAAGAGACCGGCTTCGTCACAACCCCAAGGTCATTCAACTCAAGAGGCTCTGAATGTAATCCATGTCTGTTTCGTTTTCAAGAACACAAGGCTGTGGTAGCCTAGTGGTTAACCTCAAGAACTCGTGGTTGGCGTGTCATGAATTTGAGCCTTGCACCCTTAAAAAGCCGCCGTGTAGAGGGAACCGTTGCACGCTAAGGTAAAAATATCCTCCCGCCTGTGTGGTGAGGAAGTTAGATAAGGGGGTGCCAGCTGAGGTGTCATCCATGTCATTTGTCCGGGGTTCAAAATTACGAAGTCCGTCGCCCCCGTGTTACTTTAAACTGTGACCTAAATATAACTCTCACTCATTTATTTTCAAGACTACAAGTTGGCTTGCATTCGCCGTCAGTGCTTCTCAAACTTCTTATAGCTCGGGGGATTAACTTTTGATGTGGATTAATCATATCTTTGACACAAACTTGAATTAATAATATCTTTAACCAATGTTGATTAATAATATCTTTAACATAATTATATATTAATAAGAAACATGATGGTA
>BMAV01028243.1:93695-125780 GCA_019973955.1 Trichonephila inaurata madagascariensis
CCCTACACGCCGCTCTTCCGATATTCCGTACAGGGGACTGTGTGGGTGTGTGTGTGTGTGTGTGTGTGTGTGTGTGACTACCCGAACTTCGTCACAAAACCTTATCTCTTACTTTGTTACCAAAAACTAAAACAATTGAAATTGTACCTTCAAGTGACGCGAAAGCAATTTTGAAATTATTCATTACAGGGCTTTGGATTACGATAAGTAGCAATGAATTTTGTATGTGCATTTTGTAAACATATCCGTGTATACAAGGAGAAACCATATGTTTTTAAAATGTTTCTATGTGTAATATTTAATTATTTATTTTTTTATGGAAGTACTGTTACATAAATTTCGTAAATAATTGGTATATTTTATAAATGCCACTTTTTTTATGCGGTCCCTATCCACCGCATAAAAACAGGTTCAACTGTATTCTTTCTCTTGACAATGGGACTCTCAAGGTATTTGTTGGTTTCTTTCAATGAGGGTATTTATTGCAAAGCATCAAAATAAATCCAATTTAAGCAGCGTATCCTCTTTGAAAATTCTTACTATTTTATGAAATGAAAATACTAGATCCAATATTTTAGAGTTGACGTTCCACCTCGAAAGAAATGGCCAAAAATAAACTTTTCTTTCGGATCAAATTGTCTAATGTAGACAAAACAAAAAATGACCCTAAAATGCCCCTTTTAAGGATTTTGATTCTAACAAACACACGAGTCTAAACAAAAATAACTTAAATTAACAATCTGTAGAAATAACTCAAAATATAGAAAACATATCAAACGGGGAAACCGAACCTTCATAACGCACTCCAGGTACTTCATATCTCTGACGTCATCCAGGGTGACTGGCCGCTCGGTGTCCTCCCCGAAGATGGAATCCAGTTCTTCGTGGATTTTCCTCTGCACCTCGGGGTAGAGGCCGATGCAGTAGAGACAGAAGTTCATGGCCGTGGCCGTCGTGTCATGGCCCTGAAAAGAGGAAACCTCTGTTGAGACTTTAAAAGGAAGTGAAGCAAAGAATAGAAACAAATAGGAGCGTTGGATATGGAATCTTTATACGAACTTGAAAAGTGCCTCTGCCCAAAACAAAGTATTGAAATTACATATTGACAGTACAAAACTAGAAATATATTCGACTTATATTGTGGAAATGGAAAAAAAATGGAAAATCATTTTGATTTATCTAAATAAACTGTAAAAGAGGAGAAAAAGGACATCACATACCGCGAACATGAAAGTGTCAACTTCTTCTTTGATGTCCTCTTCGGTCAGTTGCTGTCCATTGATGTGCTGGTCGAGGAGCAAATCCATCAGGGCCTGCCGCTTTTTGCCTCCCAGCCGGACGTCTTCCGTTTCCTTAGAACCATGAACGCGCTGAGCCAAAAGAGCCCTCTTTTTCTCCTTGATAACCTGTTGGCAAAAACAATGACCGAAATCTTGAAAATGAAACTCGAATTTTAACAGAGTAGAAACTAGTAAGTTTGTTTTGCGTTTAAAATTAATATATTAAAATTTCACATAGCTACAATTCCCAAGTACAAATAACGAATAACTGGGGCTACATCTAAAATAAAACAAAACTTCTATTTCAAACAAAACAAAAAAATGTGACAGCCTAAGTAAAGTTTGAGGTATTTTCGTTTTTACCGCAACCTGCTGGCGCTGTTATATGAAACAAACACATGGTTGCTAATTCAGCGCTTACGACACATAGGAAATCGGGATTGCCAACTTGGCGAGATATTAATAGACTTGGAAATTGTTGCAACAATACGTAAGTACCAAGTTTGAATTGGGGATTCAAAGACCCCGACGAAATGAAGAAAACAGTAATTATTGAGAAATGTTTCAGTCCTTAAGAGTATCAAATGAAGAGAAGCTCTAGACTTCGATCGCATTGAAAGCTGTTTAAAAAGATATCCTTAACTATAACTCAACCCGATTGACAAAAGCTTGAATAATTTCTTTTGAAATACTCGCGCGAGTTACACTATTTTTATGCAGGGAAGGATCTCCCTCTTAAATATTTACTACTTATTTGCTTTCTTCTACAGTACGAGAAAATTTGATAAAGTTTTTATGATCAAATTAAATAGATCTCAAAGTGATTCTCAATTATAGTATCCATAACTATTGGTTTTCGAGGTTTGAGGATTCTGAAAAATGGCTTTAAATCTTCTAATTATAAATCTAAAGTTAAATGACAGATATCTAGAGAGATTATTTATTATTCCTTTGAATATGCTCTGTTGAATTTTTACACTTATTTTATCCTACTTTAATCAAAGTGCAAACTTTCTGGACACTATAGTGAATGTAATTTATTTATGTCATCCTGATCATAGAAAACCCATACAAAATAAAAATAAAATATTTCCTGAAAATAAATCAGGTTTAATTACATTTTATATATATATATATAATTTTATCCAGTTTTTTTTTTTTTTCATTTTCTAAAGTGCAGAGTATTATATTACATTTTTTTTCGTCCTATTCCAATTTATATATTTCAGACTCTATTCGATTATATTTCCATTTCTGAATAGAATATTTCCACTTCTGCTTTTACTTCCGTTGAAATTAGATGATGTTTGTAATTTGGCCCAAAATCAGATTAATTGAAATGAATTTAATAAAAATACTCTGTTGTAGTGAAAGTTAACAGCTGGATTAACTAATATTGCTCTTCATCTGTCCATTTGCCCTTCTTAACCTCACGTAGTTGTGCGAGTTTCTTATGAAGACAGAGATATGATTTGAAAATATGTACAAAAAAGAAAACGAAAACATTCGGAGTAGGAAATCTGTTAAAGTTACTATAATTTAGTAGAATTTGAAGTTCGTTTCCCAGTATTTAATCTAAATGTAAATAATTTTCAGTTTCAATCTTTAATTTATGTATTAAAATATACACTCGGGAACATTGAAATTGGCATGTCAAGAAGGATGTGAGCTACAATCGCGAAACTTTGTAAAATGATGTCCTTTATGAAAGTGATCCAAATTTGGTGCCAATGCGCATGGTCACACAACCTGCAGTGGCACTACATTCAGGAAGTGAGATTAGTTAAAGATTCATAAGCGTAACAATATTTTTCCGACGCTAGCGGGACCAATAAGCGAATAATGCCAGGTGCGTAGAAGCCATTTTGCGCAGTAGAATGATTTCGAGAGTATAATGACCATCAGCATAAAACCCGCAGGCTGGTCGAAGCACCGTGTTTCTGGCAGACCGATCATTCGGCGTGAACCATCAGAACAGTAGACACAAGATGGTATCCAAGAGCAGAGAATTCGGCCTGGAGCAACTAGATAGACGACGAGACAGAATAATCGAATTATCGTACGGAAAGGGCTCTTGAATTTCACAGTGACTCGTTTCACGATACAATCAGATGTATGGATGCCAGTTGTTGCACAAACCATTTCCTAACGCCTTGTGGAATCGAATTTAACATCAAAGCGCCCTCTTTTCGTGCATTAATTTTTAACACCGAATCATCCACAGCTTCATCTACAGTGGTGCTAAGCCAGAGTAACGTGAAATGCACAAATTGGCAAAAAAGATATTTAGAGATGAATTTCGATTCATTTTGGGGACAACCACGTTCTAGTGTAAAGGCACCCTGATGAACGGTATAGACTGCCTCGCTTTTGAGCGATACTCTGTCCGCATAGCAGAAGTTATGGTCTAAGCAATCATAGCCTATGATAGCTGGTTCACTAATTATGATACAAGGAACCTTAGTCCAGCGTTATGTTGATGATTTGGGATTTTTCTTAAATGGTCTTCATGGGCAGATTTTCAGTAAGATAATGCTTGTCTGCATACAACTCTAGCTCAAGTCTTTTTACACCATGTTCGAACTTCCCCATGATCAACCCGCTCGCCGAACGTAACCTATAGCAGGGGTGTTCAAACCCCCGGTTCTCAGATCAAATACTACTGGTCCACACAAGAAACATTAAATTATTTCCATTTTATTTACTATGGTATATTTTTCTTGGGTTTAGGCTACTTTTTATGAAAGTCACTTTATATTCCTTGTTAAATCACTTTATATTCACTTTTTAGTGTAGCTATATTTTATTCTGAAGTCACGATTATATAAATACAACTAAATTAAAAGTATTAAATCAAAACAGTCTAAAATATAAACAATTAAAGTCTTCCCCCTCAGCGAGCCGTGGTAAAAATATCCAATGTTAACGTCCGTGGCTTTAAAAAGGTTGGGGAACACTGGCCTATAGGGCATTTGTGGGAACAGCTGAAATTCCAGATACCACCATGTCACTCAGTATTTGATTTGAAGGTGGCTGTACAAAATATGGGGAGAGGGGGGCATCTGCCTTAAGACAATATCCTACAAATAATCGAATGCTGGACTCTCTTGCAGCAGGAGTTAGGCCGACCTGACATTATGTTGCATTGTGTTTGTCTTAACTTCCCTCAGTGTATTCGTTGTCTTCATTTGGGGATCAAGTGAATCTCTCACTTATATCATTAGGAACATTACACTTCTTTTCAATCCGAAGCTCCTTTCTTGGTGAGCTATTTTCAACGATTCTGAGTGTATACAAAGCATTTTAATCAAATTAAAGATAAGATTTCCTTCATAGTTAATTCTTACTATCATTTTTTCAACATAAATCAAAACCAAGAATCTACTTTACCTTATCTGTAAAAGAATGCAGTATTTTGATATCTCTGTTGAAACCTCTGCCCGTCTTGGATAAATTGAAGAGAAAGTCTGGCCACAGCAGAGGTCGGATAATGCGTTCCAGAAAGATGTCTCCCAAACTGTAACATGAATTCTCGTTAAATATTGCTGTCGGCTACACTTGTTCAAATGCAGTAGAATGTAAGGCTAAGAATTCAAAAAATAACCGTAATATAAATTCTGGTAGTGAAAAAAATAATGCAATATAATCTCCACTTTAAACGCCTCTCTCAAGAAAGTGTTTCTCTTCTTGAATACCAATATGATATTTTGGATTATTTAAAATTCTCTCGAGATCGCTCATGTAATGCGCCTAATTTTTCTCAACCTATGCCAGATCATAAAAAAAGCCAAGAAAAAGAAAATGAGTTTACTGCCAAAAGTTATGCGCAAACATGGAACAGTCTTTTTAAGATATAATTGCAAGAAAAGTCAGCTAATTGTTATATGTGTAGAACATCTTTCCAATGTCTTCTTTAAAGGATGTTGTGACCATAAATGTAAGAGAAGGACCTGAACTTTGTTTCAAAGCTCCATTCTTATCTGGAACTTTGACCTTCTTGGCAGTTCTTCAGTTCAGATAAGAGATGAAAATTAATCCTTGTTAACCTTTTCACGATGGGTATGTCGTATATGTACCAGTCTCAAACCCCCTTATCAAGCGGTAAACCGTTTAATGCAACCTTTCCGTGGGGACAACCAATCCTGTAGAAAAAGTGGAAAAGGTGATTCACCCGGCTACTGGTGATATTTGGGATGGATGCATATATGACATACCCATTTCGAAAATGTTTTCCGTTGGTCAGTACGTCACGACGTACTGATCAATGGAAAACATTTTCGCGACGACGCATCGTCACGAAAAGGTTAAGTTAAGGCTCTAACCTGGATGATCGAGTACATCCCATTTAAACAACAATCGAATCTGTTCCGTTACAGCAGCACTGTGAAGAGGAGTTCTGTCACAAATGACGTAAACTGGTGAATTCAGCCTTCCTTTTATTTTATTTTGAATGGCTTCAGAACAATAAAAAATTTCAAAACAACGTTTAGGTCAATCTCACAGTACCGAAGGTAACATTTTTCAAAGAGGGCATCGAAAAGCTCAACTCCACTGGTATAACAAATACCAGAATCTTCAAGATGACTATGGTCAACTATGTTTATATATTTCTCGAACTTTTCTTTGCTGCTGTCTTCTTATGGTCCAAGGGAGGTTGTAAAATAGCGTCCCTCATTTTGATTTTTTCACAAAATTTCGTAAATATACTGAAATATTTACAAAAGTTGCTTAAACCTTGGTCACATCATTCGACTTTTTTATTAACCTCAAACTCTTAAGAAACGCGAAAGATATTGACGAAGAGCCTTGTAATTTTTAACCTTTATCACTTGAAAAGGAATTGACACTCCATTCTCCAAACTTCCGGATCACACCAAAGAGAGGATTGTAAGCCTTGACCGATTCAACAAGCATCGACTTCTTTACACGGCGAGCCTTCAGTGACGCTAAGTGTCGAACCCGAGAATCAGCAATGTCGGACACGAGCTTGCAATCCTTACTGACTGTCTAACGCAGCCTAAATTTTGGTCACAAAAGACGTTGATGTCACCTAAGCTGTTTAAGTCAAACTTTGACCTTTTAAACCATGCTGCATCGGAACAGAATTTCATGACTCAATTTGCACACACACATTTGAATTTACCACATACTCCATCTCCTACATGACAGATTTTCTCAGTGGGTTAACTAAAAAAAATTACATTCTCTAAATTTTCGTTCTACGATTGTTCGTTAAGCTATCAAGATCAATGATTGATTGATTGATTGAGTATTAACGTCGCACTGTTTTAGCTACACGAGGGCTTTTGGCGACGGACGACGTAATTTTGAACCATGGTCAAGTGACGTGGACGACACCTGAGCTGGCGCCCCCTCTCCTAACTACCACACCACACCAACGGGAGGACGTTTCAGCTCTCGACAGATTTAACGTGCATCGCTGCCCTACACGGCGGGTCTTTAGTGGTACTGGGCTCGAACTCGCGACAAGGCAAGCCACGGTCCGATACCTATACCCCTCGGCTACCGCGGCCACCTATCAAGATCAAAGATGGTAGTCTAGATTATGTACAGATTTATTTAATTAAAGCATACATTACATTTCCAATACATATTTTACATTTTCCAATTCCGTTTATGAATCTCTGACGTGGATAAGCCGGTACTGGATATAGTTTACATTTTGTTGTAAATGTATATATCTTCCTTTCCTTATTTATAATTAACGCATTTTATTCATTTCAAGTAAAGCTTACTTTTGACCTATGTTCAAAATAACAAATTACTAAGGAAACATAACTATTCTGTTAAAGACTATATAAAAAAAAAGTCATTTAACAATTTTCCAACATTTTGTGGCATACATACATACACACACACACACATACATACATACATACATACATACATACATACATACATACATACATACATACATACATACATACATACATGTATGCATGCATAAATACATACATGCATACATACATACATACATACATACATACATACATGCATGCATGCATGCATACATACATACATACATACATACATACATACATACATACATACATACATACATACAAGAGTATTTCATGCAAAGTTTTCCCAAGAACAATTTTAGTCATATAAGGAGCTATGTGTCAACAATATATATATACTCTTAAAGCAAAAAAAATTAGCGTTGCAAGAAGGAGTCGTCAAAATGAAACGAAATTTTACATACGTGATGTCTACTTTGATATAAGTAAACTATTAGAAAATCAAAGAAAAAGGATCATTTCTTTTAGTGAAAAAGGCAAAAACGAAGGATTTAATACCCTGTTGAACCACCTCTAAAACGAATCACAATGCGATACGATCGGGTATTGAGGCCTACAAGTTCTGTATGATGTCTTGAGACATTTCGTTCAATATTTGCTGTAACCTTGCCTCTAGTTCGTTCAATCTCGTGAAATACCCAACTCGCCGTCCCAAATGATCTCAGATAGGCTCGATTGGAGACAAATCTGGGGATCGGGCAGGTCAAGGAAGCATAGTAACAGTGCAGAGAGTCTTGCGACACCCTTTCCGTGTGAGGCCGAGAATTGTCGTGTTAAAAAATGACTCCTAGGAGCCGTTGCATGAGTGGAAACACATGTGGTTGCAGGATGTCATGGACATACCACTGGGCTGCCATGATGCCTCAGATCAATACTAAAGGTGACCGTGTATTGTAGACAATGGGATCCCATACCATTACACCAGATGAGTGAGCGGTGTGTCGCTGTAAAGCGAAGGCACGATTGGGGTGTTCACCACGGGGTGTTCACACACAAACACGATTGTCATCACTGCTGAGATTGAATCTGGATTCGTCGCTAAAGACTACCTTGTTCTATTCCGCTGCAGTCCAGTTTCCTTGTGCGCGGCACCACTCCAAACGAGGGCGTCGATGGGTGGGAGAAAAGGGAAATACACGTACTGGACACCGCGATCACAAATGTCCTTCAGCCAGGCGCCTTCGTATGGTTCGAGAAGACAAAGGGGCCCCTTGTGAAGGTACTTGGATGGCGGCCAATGAAGCAGTTGGCTGTACGCATGCATTTCTTACGATGTGGCAGTCTTCTCGATGACTGGTCTGTTGAGGGCGTCCTGAAATGTGGCGTCTTCGTGTAAATGGCATCTCTCGGATCCACTGGTCCCAACACCTTCTCTCAACACAATCAGAGCGGCCTAATGGACGAGCTACTCGCCCAGCTGACCACCCAGCTTCCATCATGCCAATGATTCTCCCCCTCTCATTCTGCGACAGCTGCTCATATTGTCTTTAAAAACGGTGTAATGGCATGTTTATCTCAGCTCTTTCTTTGTAAACGATTCAGCACACTCAAATAAGCTTTAGTTACCTGTTTTATACTCGACGGAGAACGACGTTAAACGCCCTCTACTGGCTGTACGTAATGCGCAATCACGCTGCATTTCTAATCATTTGCATATCTCCCCGACACGTACCTTCATGCCAATTTTCCTTATGATCCCGCAATTATTTCTTGGTGCGCTAATTTTTTTGTCCATGAGTGTATATATATACATAGTGAGGAGTGAGAACTTGCTGTCCTGTTTTGTCTTGTTTTGTCCTGTTTGTTCCACTACATATTTCATTTGACGTAATTATTATTAAACACAATGTCTGTTAAATGTCGCCCTCCATTAATAATACACTGATGCAATCGATTTCGAAACCCTTGACTCACCTTTTCAAGCATATCGACTTGAATATTGTGAATTTACGCTCGAGTGTTGTCCCTTAGGCTTTCTAAGGTCTTGGAGCGATCCTTGTAATCCAGGGACTTGAGATAAGCCCACAGTAAGTAATCAGTAGAAAACACAGGCTAGTTTACGTTCCCTCACAGGGGTATTAGTCATTCGGGAAGGATACTCTTCAAATACCCATTGAAACCCTGGAGGTGAGGCAGTAGCCCCATTTTGTAACTACACGTTGTTAAAATCCTTTTCTTGGAGAGCGGGTTGGAATAATTGTTGGATCATTGTTACATACTGGTCTGATTTGACACACGAACTCGTTCCATAGTTTCAGGTATTTTGACGGTCATCTGAGTTCCTTTCCTTTCTTTTTAAATGTTCCTCGCTTTACTCTGAAGGCATCCATCTACATTTAAACACCTTTCCAATCAGGAACACGGTCTCGTGGAGGAATATCGAAGTGACGACGAAAGGCACGTTGCACTGCAGTCACCGACAGACCGTTAGAAGAATACGCCTTGAAGGCAAAGGCACGCTGCTGCCTCGACCACAACATGTTTCAGACTCAGATGGGCTGGAGAACAAATATCCTATTTCACCCCTTCCACCTAAGCCCTCTCCACACCCCTTCCCTCCTTACGAACATTACTGGAAAATGTTCAAAAAAGGAAGTTCCCAACCCCCCAGCCAGTATATATCGATCACATATAGCTCCTTGTGAGTAAAATTATTCTTGGAAAAAATTTGCATGAAACACTCTTTTTTAAAATTAATTACTGGTAAATTTTTTATATAATTATTACAGTCATAAAAGAAGCTAACCCGTGGACTGCTTTGACGTATTCAGGATTTTCGCCTGACTGAGCTCCGATTCTTGCCCCCATCACGGTCTCTGGAAAAAAGGGAAAATAATTGTAGCGTTCCGGTTATATGTTGTACTAAAAGAAAATTTCATTTCATTTTAAATTTCATTAAATTTTTCTAAAATGCATACATATACTTTTTGTAATATTCATATTTTTTTAGACCACAATATTTGAGTATCCATATTTTTTGAGACCACATACCCTTATATTTTTAATTCAAAAGGAACCAAAGTTTTACAATGGAGCAGTGAAAAACAGGCACATTGATTTTTTTATTATAGGATGTAGACATTTTGATGTACTGAGGGCTTCATGGTAAGTTATACACGCAAGATTTGCATCATTACTAATAGAGAAGTTGTAAGTTTGTGAACAATTTTAATTTAGTTCTTTTCTAGTTTATTTCAACATACACAGCTGGCAACGATGTATAAATTCTGAAGTAGACTGCTGCCAAACGTTATACACAAAAAAGTGCATATTTGATTCTCGTGTTAAAGAAATGTATTTATAGATTCTTACAAATGGGAAGATTTTGTCACCATTTCTTTATTTATACTATTGACAGACACAAATCTGTATCATCCAATAAAACGATAATTCGCTATATTAGACGTATTTTCACTAGTTTCATTCAAAATCTGTATTCTTAATATTGTTAGAGCATAAACAACTTACCACAAACAATGTCCAGAGTGCACAGTGCTATCAGAGACATAATATCAACGTATTCTTCATTCTGGAGCGTCCGTAACTTCTTCACCAAAATGAAAGAATTGTCGTTAAAAGTGGGCAAAAAGTCTTCTAGAATGCGGAAATGGAAACAGGGAGTCAGAAGCTTTCGTCTAGATTTCCATTTAGCTCCCGTGCTGAAATATGCACCGATGTATACTCAAAATTAAGAACTTAGCTAGAAAGAAAATCTATATTTGATAAACAAAGTATAAAGACATAGAATGTGACTCACAAATTTAGTTGTGGGTTCTTTGTTGTCAAAAATATTTCTTTTTTTTACTAGGCAAATAAAATTCAATCATTTTGTAGAGTTCATTTTTTATTTGGACTTGAAATAGCCACACATCACATAAAACTAAATATATACAGTTAAAAAAAATAGCACTATACATTAATTTTTTGCTTCACACCATTTTTGTCTCAGTCCCACCGTTCGCGCGTTAACATTTTTCCGCCTCTTCTCTCTCTCTCGTAAAGTTTTTTTTTATCTTCCGATGGCAGCGCCCCCTATGCAGTTTTAGCAGTGAGAGGAACCTTACGATGTGTTTAATTTTTTTTTAGTGAAGATTTTTTAAAGGAAAGTTGTATCACGGTAAGCTGATTGCCTTTTAAAAGGTTACTTTTTGAAATAAGGTTGTCAAACACAACCTTGTTGTCAATGCCCTTAAGATTTATTTGAAAGAATTATGAAGCAATTTAATGCTCTAAGTAACAATTTGTATTCAGAACCATGAAAATACTTGAAAGATATAAAAAATTAATGACAAAAATCTAATTCCAGTAACTAAATAGGAAGCCATTGTGTCTTTAAAAGTTATTTTGATTTGTATTAAACAAACAACTGTCGATAGCAAAGACGGCAGCACCAAATTTTAGTCCATAGTATATGTTACAAATAGATTTGCCCTAAAACTCGTAACGCTGATGACGCTGTGGCCTCATTTCACACAAGTCGCCAACATTCCCCGTAAGACCCATCAATTTACAGTGGCTGTGGGAGCCAAGTAATCCTATGGAGCGTAGTTCGAAACAGTTTCGATTTACATCGCCATGTGAAGCAACACGAGGACTACTGGTGGCAGATCTCGTTCGATCAATTTATTATCCATTCAATTCAATACGCTGTTTGTTCAAGAATGCTATAAGAAACGTGCGTGCTTGCGTGCGTGGGTGCGTTTGCATACAAGGTGTCCCGAAACTCAACGTCAAATAGGCTTGGGTGAAAGGGGGTTCAAATCAGTTGTGGGAAACATGAAAAAAAATTCCTTACCACTTTTTTTTTAAGTGACGGCTGGAATATTTTTGAAAATTGTGGAGTGAGTGAGTGAATATTAGTGTCGCACTGTTCAGCTACACGAGGGCTTTTGGCAACGGATCACGTAATTTTGAACCATGGTCACGTGACGTGGACGACACCTGAGCCAGCACCCCACCCCCTTGAAATTGTAGAAAAGTGATTCTGTCCAGCACATATGCGACCACAATTGTGGAATTTGTGATCCCATATGTGCTGGATCACTAAGATCCCGTTAGTGAAAAAAACACTGAAAAATTGGGGGAGGGGAGGGTTCACTAGCGTGACCTTACATATCCGTGCTATTTATTATAATCACAAAGCGAGCAAAACACTTTGCTGGTTGAGTTGAAATTAACGTAGTTTGAGCCGTTTTTCGAAAACCATATCTACTCATTTGACTCTCCATGAAAAGAAGAAAATTTCCAGACAACCGACCTCTGTATTTAACCTTCACTGGTTGAATTCTGCTCTTTACGTACATTTCTGAATCAACAGTTATTTGTCGTTATATATTTTTGAGCTCAACAAAAGAGTAAAGCTATCCGTTTTAAAAATCATGCTCATGACTAATTGAGCAATTTCTCTTTGGGATACAAAATTGAGGATAACTGTAAAAGTTAGATTAATCCCCAGTCAATGTAAGTCACAATGTTTGTTCGCTTATTGCTAATTGCAATATCCCGCAATAATTTCACTTGAATAAGAACTTATACAATAATATATTCAACTTCGAAAATCATACTTGTGTAAGTGGAGTTTCCATGTATAATTTATAGTAATTTATTATTAGTATGCACTTATTCTGATTCTAAAAAATTAATTAGTTCTTTTTGCAAATTACCTCAGCTTCCGTATATTTCCGAATACAAGCCTATCCGTGTATAAGCCGAAAGTTTGAAGTCATAATTTGTCTGAAAAAACATTCTTACCTCGTGAGTAGGCCTTTCCTCAGCCACGTGTGCAAGTAGGAGTACTCGTAGCTCTTTTCTAGTGAAGTGGTGCTGCTAAGTACAAGCTGACAAAAGACCGAAAAAAAACATGTACGTGAGAGCAGACGAATGAAATATGTTAACTCACAAACAATTGATTATTAGGAGAGAGGATGTTGCTGTAGAAACAATTTCATCCACTCTTAGGCGAATAGAAGGTACCCCTCCCCCTAGTATTATTTAAAAATATTTAATTCAGATAAAATCTATCAAAACAAAATAATATTTGTTTTTTATTATTTGTCTCAGTAATAAAGTACACTACTAGACATTAAAATTAATACACCAGGAAGGCGACATGCTACAGACGTGAAATTTAAACGACAGGAAGAAGGTGCTGTGATATGCAAATGATTAGATTTTCAGCGCATTCAGACAAAGCAGGCACCAGTAGTGACACCTACAGGGTGCATAAATGAGGAAACTGTTCAGCCCGTTTCTCATACACAAATTGCATTAGAATGTTGTTGCCGGTTAAAAAGTTGTTGTGGTGCCTCGTGAAAGAAGTAGATATACGTACCAGCACATTTCTGATTGTGATAAAGGTCCAATTGTAGTGTACCGAGATTGCAGTTTTTAGTATCGCAGCATTGCTGCTCGCGTCGGTCGAGATTCAATGGCTGTAAGCAAAATATGGAATAGATGGGTTCAGGAACATCGTGCTGGATCTCAACGTCCCCCAATAACTAGCAGCCGAGAAGACAGGCATGTTACCTGCATGGACTTAATGTATCGTGCAGCTATGTCACGAGCCCTGAGGTAAGAATTGGAGTCGTTTGTAGGACAACAAATGTCTGCACGAACAGTTCGACGACGTTTACAGCAGCATGGAATCCCAGCTCAGAGACCAAGGCTGCGGCAACGCTTAACGCTGCATCACAGACATGCGCGTCTTCAATGGTGGGATCACCGACGTACCTAGGAGCATGAATAGTGAGACGTCATTTTTTTCAGGTGAATCCATGTTCTTTTTACAGCATCAAGATGGTCGCATTTGTGTTTGGCGGCATCGTAATGAATGCACATTGGCAGCATGCATTCATCATCGTCATACTAGCCAATCACCTGACGTGATGGTATGGGGTGCTATTGAATACACGACTCGGTTACCTAATGCTCGCATTGATAGCACTTTTAACAGTGCATGTCACATTTCTAGTGTGTTATTACCCTTGGCTCTACCCTTCATTCGAGCCCTGTGAAATCTTGCGTTTCAGAAAGATAATGCCCGACTGCATGTTGCCGGTATTGTACGGACCTTCCTTGATAAAGGAGTTACCACTGATAACCCACAGCAGGTGACAAAACCACAGGCTCACTTATTTCAGGTGTAACGAGAACATTTTGTGAAGGGACTTTACAGAAACAAAAGTCTGATCTGTTTACTCTCTATCGATCTAAATATAATTTGTGACCAAAGCAGTTTAGAAAGAAAGCTTAAATCTCTTTGAAAGTTTTTGAAATACCTTGCACATTAAATGCAAAAACATTTTTCCATTGTGTGCTATGGAATTTTGGAGATAACATACAACTCTAGTGCTCTTCTCACCGGAGTTTGTTACTTGAATCGTGATTCAAAGCGCTGAAGGCCATAACAATCATTCCTTTGTATAGGTATTCCTTTGTAACCATTTCCTTCCTTTACATGCAAATAATTTATTCAAACTAAATTTATAATATCAAAACTATCGATCAAGATAACTAATTAATTCAATTTCTTATTTAGTTTTCCAGTCATTTTGCATTTTTTAAAATGATTCTTTACAAATTTAGCAAACCAAAATTTAAATTAAAAACGTTGTTTTTTTTTAGAATTTTTTTTTTTTTTTTTTGCTGGGGATTATTTGAAGAAAATGTAAGTTTAAACTCACTTTTGGTATTCGTTTCATTTATTTTTAAGTAACAATGAATATATTAATAAAATAATAGCATTAAGGACTGCCCTTTTTATTTAAAAACTTACTTCAAGCAATTCCGGTTTGAGTATTATGACGATAGGGAAGGTCCCCATCCATACTAACTGAATGCCTTCTTTGTAAAACATAGAGTTGATTCCGAGGATCCCTTGCAAAATATCTGAGAAACGAAATTAGAATATTAAAGCATTCACGCAAACAAAGGACGGTAAAATTATGAGGAACGCCCAATTACTCCCTATTAAAAAAAACGAAATAATTCAAAAACTAAGCTACTGAATAAATTTTGTTCTTGAATTGTTTCATCATATCTGTTTCTGTTTTCTTTAAGTATAAGAATTAATGCATGTTACCCCCTTTGTGCCTCAGTTCATTGCTTTTAATATAATAACATTCTACTGAGATGCTAAAATAGAACAAATTACCGTGAAATTCGAGGTAAACAATTTTTAAAGAAAACATTATTTTAATGAATGGCAACATTTTTGAATTTAGAAAAAAAGAGTTTAGTGCTCGGTGTATCGATGAAGATATTTATCTAAATCGCCCATCCGGTACAGTGGTTAGCGATGCTAACCACTGTGCCGTAAGGACAGGGATTGAATCCCGGAGAAGACATGGATGTTTGTAAATGTATAGTGCCTTCGCGGCATGAGAGTACACTAAACAGCCGTCGAGACGCAAGTCCTCTCGTGAGGTTGGTGGAAGGGGAAGACAGGTGGGAGGCCTCTGACCACCCCCAAAGTGTTCTCCCTCTAAATTGGGGTAGAACCGAGCCAAATCGTACTGTCACCTGTATGGTGCTCAAAGTTACGGCTAACGACAGACGTCACTTAGACCTTTGCCATGATGAATTTCGTGGGCCTAGATCTGCCCCTTGCCGATCAGGTGGCATTTGTAACTCTTCAACAGATATTTATCTTTTGAACTCGCTCCTTTCCTCTAATATACAAAGCAGATTATAACGATGTCTTAAAAATACACTGTTCTGATTTATTAAAATTGTAACGATACCTTAAAGATACACTGTTCTGATTTAAATTAAAATTGTGTAAATAAAAAATTTGGTAAATTTTTAAATTTTGACAAGCATAACTGTCATTAAAAAATGTTAAAAAAAGGGAATTTTGAAAAAATTTTCTTTTAGGTTCATTTTTTTTAAAAACAATTAGGTACATCATTAAAATACTGTTGAAATAAAAAAAATACTCATTTTTATGAATAGTTACCTACATATAAAAATAAAAATATATGAATGGCAACTTTTTTTGAATTTAGGAAAAAAGAATTCAGTGCTCGCGGTGTGTCGGTTGAGATGTTCACCTTTTGATCTCGCTCCTTTACTCAAATGTACAAATCAGATTATAACGACTTCTTAAAACATTACTATTCTGAGTTATTAAAAATACAAAAATAAAAATATTTGGCAATTTTTAAATTTTTCCAAACATAACTGTCATTAAAAAATGTTTAGAAAAAGGGAATTTTGAAACCTTTTTCTGTTAGATTCGTTTTTATAAAAAAAAATTAGGTGCATAACGCATTATTAAAATACTGTTTAGATCAAAAATACTCAATTTTATTGATAGCTACCTTTATATAAAAATTCTAAGTTGTATAAATTAAACAGTTCTTGATTTATAAGAAGAATGCTTTTATTATTATACACAACTGGCTAATAAAATTGCTACAACAGGAAGAAATGCAGATAACAAAATAATATTTATTGGACAAATGTATTATACTCGAAATAACCAGTGATTAAATTTTCATAAAATTTGGGAGCACAGATCCCGAGATATCAGTACCCAGAACAACCCCCTCTGGCAGTACTAACAGCACTTATACGCCTGGACATTGAGTCAAACAGAGATTGGATGACATGTGCAGGAACAGATGCCTATGCAGCTTTAACACAATGTCACAGCACATCAACCGTAGTGAATGGCGCATGGAGACGAGCCAGTCACTCGATAACCACGGACCAGAAGTTATCTATTGGCGAGAGATCTGGTGAATGTGCAGGCCAAGATAACAGCCAAAAATTTTCCCTCTCAAGGAAGGTTAGTGCAATACCGGCAACATGCTGTCGTGCATTTTCCAGCTGAAACGTAGGGTTTAGCAGGGCTCGAATAATGGATAGATCCACGGTTTGTAACTCACCAGAAGTATAACGCACACTGTTCAAAGGGCCTTCAACGCGAACAAGTGACAGAGACGTGTATCCAATAGCATCCCATGTCATCATGCCAGGTGAAAGGTCTGTATGGCGATGACTAATAAATGCTGCCAATGTGCGTTCAGCATGATACCACCAAACACGGATTAGACCACCTTGATACTGTAAACAAAACCTGGATTCACCAGAGAAAATGACATCTCACCATTTGTGTGTCCCGGTTTATCTTTGATCACACCATTGTAGATGTTCCTGTCTGTGATGTAGCATCAAGGGTAGATGCCACCATGGTCTTCGAGCAGAGATTCCATGCTGCTGCGAAAGTCACCGAGCTGTTCATGCTGACACTTTTTGTCTTGCAAACGCCCCAATTCTTGGCTGAGGACTGCATGATCTATTAAGGCTATGCGTGTAACATGCCTATCTTCTCAGTTGCTAGTGATTGGGGGCCGTTGAAATCTAGCGCAGCGTTCCGTATTAAAGCCCTGAACCCATCGATTCCACACTCTGCAAACAGTCATTGGATATCGACTGACGCGAGCAGCAATACTGCAATACTATAAACCGCAATGTAAGTTGAACTTCACAGAAGACAGGATCAATGACTCGATCCTCCGCTCCCTATCTGGAAACTAGGATATTGCTGGTGTTGTTAGCTTGGCTTGTTGGAGGAGGAGTGGCTTCCTGAAGGCAAGGATCAATGGGGTGGCTGGTTTCAACTGTTGGGATTGAGCATTGCTATTGGTTGTAGAGTAAGCTTGCGGAGACTGCTCTTCTCAGAGAAAAAATGTAACTATTGAGATGAAAAAACTAAAACGGAGAAATTAAAATTAGAAAGAGAAAAATTAAAGAATTAATTATCTAGGAGTGATTCTACAAGTAGAAAAGCTTTTTGCCCGTCATTTTTGGATGCTTTAAGAGCTGGGATAAGCCGCAATCCCAACACGCTACAATTTGACCTTTATCAAGGTCAGAAACCTGCTGGTACGCATTTCTGCTTCTTACACCAGGCATCACAATGGCTTTTCACTAGGCAACAACGTTCAAATCCAATTAGTGTATGAGCAACCGGCTGAATAATTTCCTCATTTAGACACATTGTAGGTGTCACTGCCGGTGTCTGCTTTGTCTGAATGAGCTGCAAAGTTAGTCATTTGCATATCACAGCACCTTCTTCCTGTCGTTCCAATTTCACGTCCATACCAATCACCTTCTTGGTATAACAATTTTAATGGCCAGTAGTGTATATAACATAAATATTCGGAACTACACGAATTTTCTCGGTTTTCAAATATCTTCCTCCCCTCTATCCTGGATGGCGATACTGTAGCTTATAGGAATAATATTTATGAAATATTTTTAACTAGAATATTGTTATTACAATACAGAAATTACAAGCATATTTTTAATACTATTTCTAAACCATTTGAGTTTCATTTAACAGTTATTAATTTAGAGTTATTTTAGTGAATATAATTTTACAATTTTTAATTTTACGACCAGACGGCCTTTATTTTTCATGCTTCGAATTTGCATTTAAATCACTGAATGCAGCAATAACTAGTTTTTTATGTAACTTTTTTTATTACTATTAATAAAGGATTTAGAACTTGTATCCTTTATTTCTTAGGATTTTGATCACAATTACGAGCAGAAAGAGGGAAGGTTGGCTAGCCATAAAATGATCAAAACGCACTTCTTTAAAAAGCAGTCCTCAGTGTGTAAAGTTTCCACAATTTCCATTATCTGTTTTAATCTTTAGTATTGAAATCATTTTTGTCTCTCAAATAAAGTATATTAAAAATTGTATATACTCACACGTATAGGTATACAAGAAGTCTTAAACATTTAACAGCGTATAAAAGCAAAGGTAAGATAACCTTTCGGTTTATATTATTAACTAGAAAGATTATTTTTTAAAAAGCTCTCTGGAACTCCCACAAAAAACCTCCGAACTATTATGTATTACTTATGTGAGGGATATATATATATCAAAAAATCCGGCGTATAACGCGCCCTTTTAACACACAAATTAAGATCGAAATTTGCGGGTGTTCGTTGTACGCCGGGTATAAAAATGATAGTTTTATAAATAAAAAAGGAATGAGCATAAAAAAAATTATATTTTTACATATACCGAAACACTGTTTATTTAAAATAAATGACATACCTTATGAAGAAAAGAGTTGTAATTCTAATGGTATACTATTTTTTCAAAAGCCTGAGATAACACCTCAAATAAATTATTTCAAAACATAAGTCTTGTATACGCCCATTTCAGGTTTCTTTTTTTTTAAAAAAAAGGAGGGAGGGGGGTTATACAGCGAATGTACCTCGAAATTAAAAAATGCGACTTAAAAGTATAGGTGCGTGGTATACGCCCGACTTTATACGGTATACAAATATATATATATATATGATTTGAAGATGTTTTAAAATTTATTAGTCCTCTTTTTAATTTATTTATTGCTATTGCTCATTATTTTTCAATTCAAAAATTGAGTAAAGCAAAGAATTTTGCTAAAACTGTTTACTTACAAACTGCTGGATGATGCTGCAGTTTTTTTGAATATATCGAGGCTGCTTCGTACAGATTTCCAAACACTGTGGCAGGGGCAATGCCGGGGATGTTCTTGAATTTTTTCATGTGAGCCTTGTGCTTCAAGTAGAGAAAAGCGTAAAGGGCGAAAACAACCGATGCGCCCACAAGTAACACTGTCAACATGCTTGCGGTTGCTGAAACTTCCAGCAAATTCAAAGCTAGGATGCTTTAAGAAAAATATGGAGCTGGGAATTCTTTTAAATCTCGCTTTATAAAAATAGTTTACACTACTCTTTTGATTCTCTGATTATTATTAAATTTCAGGGTGCTGTCCCGCGTCTGAGTTATCTTTTAGAAACTAAGAAAAGACTGTTCACGGCACAGTCATTGAAATTATATATTTAAAAAAGATAAAATGAAGCTTTATCTATCGACTGGTTGAAAGTCCAGGAATGACTTCATAGCTTTTATTTAAATTTCTTTATGACAATGAAACACTATCAGGAAAAATTTGCGGTATCAGCCGTTTTTTATCCACATTTCATCAAAACCTACAAGTAATTTTTTAAAAAGCTCTTTTACGGGGAATATCTCTAGAGATTTAAAAAAAAAAAATGCTGCAAAATAAGCCATGGGATATCAAAAGTTAGGGCAGAGACATTTCTTTTTTTTTTTTATTTTTTTTTTTGTTCCCCCCCTCTAAAAAAAATTCAATTTCTTTTTTTTTCTCTCGAGAAAGCTTCTTTTAAAGTGCATATCTTTTTGACTTTTTTAATTTTTCTTTTTAATCATTTCATTTTTTCCTTGCAGAAATTTCGATGAATTTGAATAAATGAGAGATAACTCTATAAACACATTTGCCAGAAATTCTAATTTTACATTATAATGTCAAACAAATAACAAAATTCATTAAAAAAAAACCACTTTATTAAAATTTTGTTAATGTAAGACGCTTCTTTCCCCCCCCCCCTTTTCAATAAATAAAATACCTATATTTTGTGATTTTCTAATCAATAATATAGAATGCCGATCAAAACAACAAAATAATAACTTTGTGATATTCAAGAATTTCTGTGTTTATGTATCTTTGTTGGGTTTCGAATCGATAGTCGAATTTTTTAAGATAAACTAATCATTTCATTTTGAAGAAAGAGTCACGATATCTTTGCAGTACATGTGAGATGATTAGGGGAAAACAAGTAACATACAAAAAATCTTCAAGTCAATTCCTACTCAGATAAATATATAAAATATTTATTTTAGTTACTTTTTATTAAATAATTACAATTAATATAAATCTACTCGTATATATATAAAGGAGAAAAGCGACTCACACACACTCACGCACCACGATATCTCCGGAACTATTAAACCTATAGACTTGAAATTTGGTAGGCATGTTCCTTGCTTGGAGTAAAGATCCGTTAAGAATGAATTTTGAGAAAATCGAACCCGAAAAGGCGTTACGGAGGATTGTTATGAATAATTATTTCTCTTTTTAAACTACTGGATGTACAGTCTTGAAATTTGGTAAGAAGATTCCTTCCATGGAATAGATATCCGCTGCAAAATAGGTTTTGTGGAAATAAACCCCCAAGGCGTTGTTACATACTCATGACGTCATTCCTGGTCACCGCGCCCTCTGGCAGGGGGAAATGAAACAATCCTCCTTTCGTATATTTCTTCTGTGTGTGTTGTTCGTTCGAAAAAAGAAGTCGATTTTGAAAAAATTGTAAGCTCGTTATTTCGTAACGAGGAGTTCATAACGTTCTCTAACGTTCGTAAGAGCTATCGACACGTGTACAAAACATGTACAAACAGGTGGTCCGCCGAGCCGGATCTCTAGTAAGTTACTGGATTTAAAAGATTATTTGAGAAATCTTTTTTATTGGTTTTCATTGCTTTAAATGCGTAATGGCGAAAGGCAAAGCTCTCGAAAGAAAGTTCTCGGACATTGAAAAACAGGTCACTGTATTCATTACGTTTGTGGATACTTTCGATGAAGACGACAAAGAAGTATTAACGATTAACTTAAGTCAGTTTGAAGTATTTAATATAAAATTTGAAGAAGTGAAAGAAGAAATTTTCACGTTTCTAACAGAGGCAGAGTTTGATAAATTTGATGCGAAAATTACCACCTGCAATGAGCATATTCAGAAACTCGAGGTAAGACTTAAATCTTTGAATTTAAAATATAATAAAAATAGTAATGAAACGGGTTCGAATGTTGTGTCTAATGTTATCAAAGCTTGCCCTAGACTACCAGAATTATCGCTTACACAGTTTAATGGTGACATTGAAACTTGGTTTGTTTTTAAAGAGCAATTTAAAGAAATAATTGAAAATTGTAGTGTAAATGATAAACAAAAATTGCAGTATTTACAATCGTGTTTAATGGGGATTGCAAAAAGTGTCCAGACTGTGGATGACACATACGTTTCGTTGTTTCTGGCTCTAGAGCAGAGGTTTGAGAACAAAAGATTAATTTAAACAAACACATAAATGCTTTGTTGATGTTAAAATATGAAAAAATTAGGGTGGATTCCCATGTTGATTTAAGAAATTTGGTTGACACTTGTATTAAACATTTGAGGGCATTAAAGTTACTAAAAATTAAGCATAATACATTCTCGGAATTGTTGTTGATGCAATGTCATGCAGATTTAGGATACAGAGACAAAACGTCTTTTCGAAATGACTTTGGAGAGTACAGACATTCCTAAGTGGGATGATTTTTTGGCTTTCTTGCATAAGCGTAGTTTAATTTTAGAAAATCTGCTACCCGCAGGGACAAAAGGTAAACAAAATTTTAAAGACTCTCCACGTCACAAAAACTTCATGTTGCATACAGATGCAAATATTAACAAAAAATGTAAGCTTTGTTTCTTGAACCATGATCTGTATAATTGTGATAAATTTAAAAATATGCCTGTTAGAGGTATGATGCAGTAAAATCTTTGAATTTATGTTTAAAATGCTTGAAACCAAACCATAGGGTATCACAATGCAAATCTAAGCATATTTGTTTTTGCAAAAAGAACCACAATCGGTTGCTACATTTTGTTAATAAAAAAATTCAGGAAAGGCAACAATTTGAGTCATCCCAACCAGACACCAGGCGCCAAGATGACGGGTTCGAACAGATTTGTTTTCCAAATTCTGGCATAACAAATAAGCAAGCTAAAACTGAGAGGAATTCTTTTAATTGTCCGAGTGCTCAAAACAATATTATTCAAGATCAGATTTCGGGAGTAAACATGAATGTTCCCGCTTCCCAGAAACATAAAAATATTATTTTATCGACTTGCATTATTTATGTCGAAAATTCTGTTGGGGAAAAAGTTCCCTTACGCGTTCTCGCAGACAGCGGGTCGCAAGCTGCGCTATTGAGGTCGAGCACGGCAGATTTCTTGAATTTGAGTAAATTAAAAACTGATATGTCGGTCTCTAGTTTGGGTGGTTCGAATGTTAATATAAAATCAAAGGTCAATGGGGTAATTTCAAATGGTTCTGGATCATATACACGTGTTGTGGATTTTCATGTTGTACCCAAAATTACAAATATGATACCTGTTAATTCCTTTGATATTTCACATATTGTGTTTCCAAGGGATGTGCATCTAGCAGAGACCACTTTTAATATAAGTAATTCTATCGATGCCCTATTATCAGCAGATATTTTCTTTGATATTTTGAAAGATGTCAAATACAAATTAGATAATGGTAACTTGATTTTACAAAATACTGAATTTGGCTATATAATTAGTGGTAACACCTCGGGGTTCTCAAGTGGCTCATTGCATTGTGGTTTGATCACAAGAGACTTTGAAAGTCTAAACGATAGTTTAAAGTCATTCTGGGAAGTAGAAGAAATTGTACCCACCAAGTTTGTTAGTGACGAACACTTAAGAAATGCGATGAACATTTTTTGAAAACTATGATTAGGGACACTGAGATGAACTATGATTAGGGTGTTTCTGCATCGAGATGCCCATGAAAGACAATGACATTGAATTGGGACAGTCTGAGCCTACAGCTATTCGAAGATTAAAAATGTTGGAAAGGCGCTTTGTTAGAGAACCTGATACAAAAGATAAATATGTCGAATTTCTACAAGAATATGAGGATCTTGATCACATGCAGCGAGTTAAAGATGAGGAGCCAGGATTACATTTTTACATTCCTCACCATGCTGTGATTTGCCCTGAGAGCAAAACGACTAGGCTAAGAGTCGTGTTTGATGCGTCATGCAAAAGTAGCAACGAAAACTCTTTGAATGACATTTGGTTTAAAGGAAGCACTGTTCAACCTAATCTGTTTGATATTCTCTTAATATGTAGAAAATATGTCGTGGCTTTCTCGAGTGACATAAAGAAGATGTTTCGACAAACAAAGGTACAGGAGCATCAACAAGATTTTCTCAGAATTTTATAGAGATCATCGCCTGAAGAAAATATCGTGTCTTATTGCTTGAAACCAATTACGTATGGGACCAAGCTAGCTACTAGCTTCTTCTACAACTAGCCCATGAAGGGAAGAACAAGTACCTACTTGCCGCTCCAGTTATCCAAAATAGCACCTACATGGATGACATTTTATCAGGAGCAGACGACATCACTACTGCTAAAAAGATGCAACGACAACTAATTGGCTTGTTGAAAGAGGGTTGTTTTCATCTTTACAAGTGGAGCTCCAACAGTGAGGAATTGTTGAAAGACGTGCCCATTGAAAACAAGGAGTTCCTATTCAACGAAAGCGATGAACTAGTAAAGACATTGGGATTGTCGTGGAGACCTAGAGAGGACATCTTCATGTATCAGATGAATTTTCAGGAGGTTTCAGTGACTATTATTAAAGAAACCACCTTGTCATTTATCTCAAAATTGTACGATCCACTAGGACTGCTTCAATCGATAATCATTAAAGCTAAAATGATGATTCAAAAAATATGGCTATTAAAAATTGACTGGGATCAAAACTTGCCTCGTCAAGAAATCGAAACTTTCCACAGATACGTGGACGAACTGCATCAATTGAAAGACTTAAAAATACCTCGGTGCATTTTACTGAAGGATTCTGTTGAAGTTCAACTTATCGGATTTGGAGATGCATCCGGTAAAGCTTATGGGGCATGCCTATACGTAAAATCTGAGACCGCAAACGAAATTCAGATAACATTACTTTGCAGCAAAACTCGTGTTGCCCCACTCAATATTTTGTCAATACCTAGGCTCGAACTGCTTGCTACGATATTGTTGTCGAAATTGGCCACAAAGATCGTTAAAATTATTGATTTAAAATTTGATGAAGTTCATCTCCTTTCGGACTCGAAAGTTGTTTTGGATTGGATTCAAACGCAGCCACACCTTCTGAAAGTCTTTGTAGCAAATAGGGTGTCTTTAATTCAAGAATCGACTCGAACCTTTTCCTGGCACCATGTAAAAACAAAGGACAACCCGGCTGATTTAATTTCAAGAGGTGTAAATAAGTTACCGCTTCAAGACGAACTTTAGTGGACAGGTCCATCCTTTTTGAAGGACAAAACTTTGAACTCAGACTCGGTCGTTTCACAGAAAGACAACTTTTTCGAAGAACTTAAAAACTCTAACGTTGTATACGCCTTCGTCACCCATTCAGGCCCATCTGTATTCCTTGATAATTGCTTAAATATTACAACCAGTTTTACTAAACTTGTTCGGATTGTAAGTTATATTTTCAGGTTCTACTTTAATTGTAAGTATCCTGCCTCTAAACAGTCTGGTATTCTTATAAATCAAGAACTTGTAGGAGCTACAAATGCTTTAGTTAAAACAGTACATCAGGAGCGTTTTTATGAAGAAATTAAATTTGGCTGCAGGTAAGGAAATTCCTAAAACAAGCAAGTTAAAATTTTTAAATGTTTTCTTGGATGGAAAAGGTCTTCTCAGAGTTGGGGGAAGATTGTTAAATTCAGATACGTCATTTAACTCCAAATTTCCAATTGTCCTTCCTCATTCTCATAAATTTTCAAAATTAATTATGTTATACTATCACATGAAAAAAATTGCATGCGGGCCCTCAGGCACTTTTATCCTTTGTTAGGCAAAAATTCTGGATTCTAAATGGCAGATCTCTCGTAAAATTACTCACGAATGCGTTGCTTGTTTCAAATCTAAACCTAAACTTTTCAAGCAATTGATGGGTTCACTTCCAAGTGAACGTGTAAACCAGGATTTTGTATTTAATTGCTGTGGGATCGAGGTTTTATAGGGCCATTCTATATTAAATAGAAGGGGCACAGCGAAAAGGTGTGTATCATAAAATCTATGTAACCATTTTTGTTTTGTTACCAGAGCCACTCATTTTGGATTATTACAGATTTAACGACTGGCGCCTTTATAGCCACGTTAAAAAGATTCTTTGCTCGGCGTGGAATTAGCAAAACACTTTTCACAGACAATGCTAAAACGTTTGTTGGGGTTCAAAGAGAGCTAAAAAGCTGATACCAAATGGTTTGTAATCCAAATGAATAGTTGGTGATATATTATGCATCAGAGAATATTAATTGGAACTTTTCTCCTCCCAGAGCACCTAACTGTGGAGGACTCTGGGAAGCGGGAGTCAAGTCCTTTAAAAATCATTTTAAAAGAGTTGTTGGAGATGTGCCAAGTTAACATATGAGGAATTTAGTACTGTCATGAACCAAGTAGAGGCAATTTTAAACTCGCGCCCTATCTGTCCATTGTCTAATGACCCGGATGACTATGAAATCCTCACACTGGGCCATTTCTTAATTGGAAGAGACCTTTAAATGCTATTCCCAAGCCTAGTTTGATTGATTTAGGGATAAATAGATTGGATAAGTGACAAAAGTTGACAAAAATGATACAAATTATTTGGGTCAAATGGCCTCGAGATTATCTTTCTAATCTACAACAAAGGACTAAATGGTTGTTTAAACAAAATAATGTTAAAATAGGAATTCTAGTGTTAATAAAAGAAAATAATGTGCCAACGTGCAAATAGAGCTTAGGCAGAATCACGGAAGTTTTACCTGGTTCTGCCTGGTTATGTGTTGTTAAAGTAAAAATAAAGGATAAAATTTTGAAAAGGCCTATCAATAGCATCGCAATTCTGCCAGTAGCAAGTTTAAAATCTTCTGCATAATTGTATTTTTTTTTCCTTGCATGTTATTTATATTATATTATTGCTTTATATTTGTATTTGCTATTTTGGTAGTTGTGCATAATTTGGATCATTTAGTAATGAATATTGTAACAATTTGTGTGTTTTTTGATAATTTGTAACAGTCCACTTTTATATTGATGTACAGTAGAAATTTGTTATTTCAACGTGAGGCGGGATGTTACGTACTCATTACGTCATTCCTGGTCACCGCGCCCTCTGGCAAGGGGAAATGAAGCAATCTTCTTTTCGTATATTTCTTCTGTGTGTGTTGTTCGTTCGAAAAAAGAAGTCGGTTTTGAAAAAATTGTAAGCTCGTTATTTCGTATTTAAAGAATCATAAAAGAACTATCGCCACGTGTACAAAACATGTACAAACAGGCGTTACCGGGGCTTAAGGGGCGTTGTAGGTTATTAATTCCATTATTAAACTATTAGATGTACAGTCTTGACATATGGAGAGCAGATTCCTTTTATGGAGTAGAGATCCGTTATAAAATGATCTTTTTTCAGTTCGACACCTTCATAATATGTTTGTAAAATCATCGCACGTCATTCTGATGTGGTCAAGCCATCTTAATGTTATGCAGAAAATCACTCTCATGGCCAAAGGGTACACATACTCTGAATGAGTATTTATTAACGTTGCACTCTCTATAAGGCAACACACGCCTAAGTGTTAACTGTATTTTACTTCAAACGATCTTTCTGACGATCCGCTTTGAATTAGAATTTTTTCCTGCTTTCCGAGCCCATACCACTCCTTGTCTTCTCATTATTTTGAGTAATTTTACCAGATTTTAAACTTTTCTAATTGTGGGTTCTGAGATTCAAAATTCACACGGAAAATTTTTATCGTTTGAAGCCAGTGGCATATTATTTTATATACGTAAAAAGGAACTGTTAATATGACCATTGATAACATTTTAGCTAACATTTAACATTAACCTGTAGCTAGGGGGGGCCTCATCATTAGTATGGTGGTAGCTACACCCCTGATAAGAAAGAATGCTGTTGAGGAATGTTTCTCAGAATCTCAAACCCATTCTTATTATATGCTTAGTCCGCATGATTTCAAGAATGAGTTTGCAGATTGTTGAATTTTGGAGATCTACAATTATAATGTTTACGAGACAAAATGCACATTTCGAACGATATTAATGTTGTCAAGTTTTCATGTGCTAGAGTGCATTTTAGTTTTTGATTATGCTGGGGGCCCGGTGCATAGCATCCGTCCAGATGCCCGGGCCTGGCCATAGTTCCCTTTCTCTATATTAGACAATCTTAAAATGAAGAAATACTAAAAGGAATACATTATCAAAATAGAAACACGCGTGTTTTTCTCAAAAATCAAATATATGAAAACAAATAGTGAAAAAATGATGTTATGGAACCAAAACAATAAAAAAAAATTAAAGAACAAGAAGAACATTACCTGAAATTTTAACTTTACAAAATCAAATTTAAGATGATTATTGGGTTGAAGCGAGTGAACTGTTTTTTCTGGCGGAAGGATAACTGTGCGCGCTTTTCCCCACTTCCTCCCCCATTTTCCTTCTACGGGGACTATACCTTGATCAGATGCTGTGTGCAGTGGTCAGACGTTATTGCTGTGTGCCATTTTCGTAATCGTTTGTGCTAAATAAATGTGCTGTCTAGAAAGCTGTGAGGAAATAATTTCACAAAAAGAACAACAATTGGTATCAGAGCGTGGTTCATCTGTGTGATGTGTTAATTGACTTAGTGAACTGTCTTTGTGAATTTTTAAACTTTTTTCCTACCATAGATAGAATAACAGTTCCTGATTTAAACGGAACGAACTATTTTATTTGGGTGCTTTAGATGAAGGCTGATTTAAGCTTGAAGAGTTTGGACACGATAATAACCAACGAAAAACCCTGAGAACTTAGCCGGAAAGTGGAATCCGAATGGGACCAAAAGAAAGCAGATGCCGTCGCGTCTATAAAGCTAGCACTGGCCGATGAGCAGGCATTGCAGTTTTCGGCGGAAGACAACGCGAAACTTCTGCGGAAAAAAATTAGAGGGACTTTCATCGGGCTCGCGGAGGACCGTAAAATTGACGCAATGAACTCAAAAGCATCGTCATAAAAAACAGCGAAAGTGTCGTTGATTATATCGCAAGAGCATGGGGGTATCAACAAAGTGTAACTCCCCAGTATTAGACGTCTTACCGAGGGAACTGGTATACCACACCGTTACAGGATTGAGAATGGAAAATTCTCCAAAGGGTGGGAAATTTTAAGAACTCAACAGGAGAAATCTATGGAGAAAATCTTCCAAATTCTACGGGAAGAAGAAGCTTCCGTCGACTTACCAAAAAAAATCGTATGAAATAAATAAATGCTGAAGCATTTTATTCTAGGAGGAAAAATGAAAAACAAACGAGACTTTGCTATATTTGCAGAAAGACAAATCATCTGGCAAAGGATTGTTTCTATAACTCACCAAATAGTACAAGCCAAAGGAATATGACTCAAAGAAATAATTCGTCTAGAAACCAACACACGCGTACTCCTTCCGTATTTACAGCTTCCCACTGCGAAGAAAAACTTCGTGATAATACCTGGATCCTGGACAGTGGAACATCCTGTCACATGGCCAAAGACGCTGTGCCGTTTTAAACAATAAGTCCCGAAGTTATGGAAATTTATTTAGCGGATAAAAATTCCAAAATTGTAGTTCAAGGAATAGGAAACATTTCAGCTAAAACTGTGAGTAAAAAACATTGTAATTCTATTAATTTAACGATTACTAATGTCAGTTATATTCCTCAATTAAGGTGTAATTTACAGCCTGTAACACGTTTAAACGATGAAGGCTGTAAGATTAAATCAGAAAATAGTTGTGTATTGATATATGATAAAAATGATAAGTTAATAACTAAAGCATTTAAAAATAATGGTAGATTAGAAATAAAATTAGAACCTATGTGCATAATTCTGAGTGTTATTTTTCTGAACAATCTACTAATAATTATGAAATGTGGCATTACAGGTTATGTCATTTAAATTGTAAATACATTCTTAAAATGAAAGATTATATTGATATTGATAATGTAAATAATTTCGTATGTGAAACTTGTGATATAAGTAAAGTAACAAGAAATCTCATCATAGTATTGAAATAAGTCAAAGTTCACACACAAATTCTTAAGTTGCTCCATGCCGACCTGTATGGTCTAAGTACTATCAAATCATATGGTGGGGCAAAATATTTTATGGTAATTGTAGATGATTTTTCTGACATGTACTTTATTTATTTCTTAAAAAATAAATATGAAGTTTTTAATATATTTTCACAATTTAAAGATAAATATGAAAATTTAACAGATAAAAGGATTAAAAAGATGAGAACTGATAATGGGTTGGAATTTGTAAATGATCAACTAGATACTGGCTAATTTAGCAATATTTCATGAAAAAACTATTCCATACAATAGTGAAAGTAATGGTAAAGAAGAAAGAGCGAACTGAAGACCTCGTGGAAACAAGTAAACATAACAATGCTATTAATGCTGCTGCTTCAGCAAATGTAAGAGATTTTTTTAAGCCAAAGATGAGAAAATAATAATAGTGATCTTGAGTATCGTGTTAAAGAAGCTACATTTTCATACCACACTGCTGGACATGAACACGATTTTTAAAAAAATCAAATTACACATCCAAACTGGCGAAATATTTATATGACCCAAAATTGTCTTCTACTAGAACATAAAAGGCTATCATTGTGAACAATATTTCATCATTTATGATTGATGATGTATTGCGTTCTTTGGAAAACATTAATTATTTAGCAGTAACGATTGAAAGCTTAAACAGAAGAGAAGAAAACCCTGTTCCGATTGCTGTAGAAAATTTCAGTTTGGAGAAGGGAATTCAAGTTAAACTTTTAAATTTGGATAAGTGTCAAGTGAAATAACTCAAATTGTGAGTCAGTATTTTTTGCAGTGTGTGAAAAAATACGGGCATTTACTCTACTGTTATTAACTAGGTAAGTTAATAACAGCAGTATCATAGTAATTTTAGTGGTGTGAAAAGGTATTCAGAAAAGTTCAAAGTAATTTAGATAAGCCTGTATAGTAAGGAATTAAGGAAACAAATTACAAAAAAAGCATTATCTAATAGCTGCATAAAGTTTCTTAATTTGTTACTTGCAATAAAAAGAATTCTTCTCGTTTATGATGGCCAAAAATGGTGAATTATGTCATATTATTTGTTTGTTTATTTATTTCTGAAAATTAAGAAAGTGAACTACTTTCAAAATGTTTAGATTTTTAGAAATTTTTGAAAATTTAGACTCCACAATTGTTTAATAACGCAGATCTGTGAAATTGGAAGCTAATTCTATCACATCAACAGAAGTATTTTAGAAATATTCTGAGTTATTTTGTCAACTTCAAAAAATTGTAATGATACTCGGGGACAATAAAAAATTTTCAAGCATAGATAATTCTTGTAATTCTAATGTCCAGTACTTACTGTTGCGAAAATCAATTTAATAAATTTAGTAAGTTCACTGAATAAATATACAAACTAGAATTGCCTGGTCAGATTTAGAGGTGAGTGTAAAATTTGTCAAAGCATTTATAAAATTTTCCAAAGTTATTGAGGGAATATTTGATATACATCTATTTTTCAACTAAGTACTTAAAAACAAAACATAAGTTGTAGTTTTGGTTCTGAAAAGACCCCAGATACTATTGAAGTGGAAATAAATTTTTGAGGTGTTTCAAAAGATTAATATATATATATATATTCCATGCAATATTTCTAAAACAGTAACATTTGCGATGTATTTTTGTAGGATATCTGCTCCGATTGAAAAAAGTATTTTCAATCATGGAAAAATTTTGGTTTGTAGAAATTGGTAAACTGTCAGCATCCACGATAAACATCTGTTAAATATGTTAAAATTAGTTCAAAAATTTCATGTTACAAATGTTTTGATATAATTAAAATAAACAGACCATTTCTGAAAAAAGAAACTCATGCCTTGTGAAAAATACAATTGAATAAATAATTTTTTCGCTAATTGTTAAGATTTTTAAGGAATTTAAAATGTATGCTCTATGTTGGTCCCAAAAAAGTACGATAAATCTACCATTAGATGAAATTTTTTGATAATTAATCGACACAAAATTCTGTGGTGAGTAATTTCGAAGAGTCTTGGTCAGATTCAATCCCGTATGAAAATTCAGAACGAAAATACAGAGAAATACCTCAGTCGTTTAGAAAAGAAATGGTCACTTTCAGACTGTGAACATTGGTATAACTGTACGCGGATATTAAATTATCGAATGGTATATTCGAAATCTTGATTTGCTTTGCAAATTGTAAGTTCAAGAAGCACT
>BMAV01028243.1:131332-155909 GCA_019973955.1 Trichonephila inaurata madagascariensis
GCCCTACACGGCGGGTCTTTAGTGGTACTGGGCTCGAACTCATGACATGCCCGCCATGATCAGATACCTTGACCACTGGGCTACCGCAGCCCGCAATTTAAGGTAGAAAGAAGGGAAAATTAAAATAAACTAATATTAAAAACCGTAAGAAACCGATAAAAAACCGATTTTTTTTTAAATAAAAAACTGATATTGTAATTTATTTATATTTTTAGGTGTTGAAATCTAAATTTAAATAATAGATTGACTCAATTTTAAAATCGACAATGGAAGCGTATTGTTATTGTTCAAAAAACTTAAGGATTTTTTTTGTTTTATTTTCAATGCAAAACAAAACCGCTGCATATGCACACATGATTAAAACAAAACTTGGTGTGCATATGTACATATGGTTAAAAAAACGTTGCTTAATTTTTTCGGAGTTGCTATCGCCTAAAAAACTATACACCAGGGGTCGGCGATCTATGGCACGGGTGTCACATGTTGCACGCGGTTCTATTCTCAGTGGCACTCTACACTATTCTACGAATTTGTCAATTTTTGGGGGCACAAAGAAATTGTTTAACAACTGAATGCTCAGAGAGGTGTCAAATTGAAAGTCACAAATTATACTTCTAATGTTGCGGTATGAAAGTAGAATAGTGCAAGCACTAGTTCGCATTAAAAAAAACTTAATGCTTATTTAACTACACTTAAATGCCACTGAATTAGGGATACCTACCTAGTAACGAGTTGGGCTTCCTCTGATCTTGATAATGGCTGCCACAGACGAAGCATAGATTCAATAAGTTTCTGGAAAAGTTCTACGGGAATAACTTGCCAAATATTGTCTAAAGCTGTCCATAATTTAGTAAGGTTCATTGGTGCTGTGTGAAGACTTTTCACACCTTGCTCCAAAACATCCCAAAGATGTTCAATAGGATATAAGTCTGGGCTTCTAGGTGGCCAATTTATGAGAAAAAATTCAAAATAATGCTCATCTAACCAGCCAGTAGCCAATCGAGACTTGTGAAAGGTAAAGTTGTCTTGCTGGAAAACTCCATTACCGCGCTGGTAGCAGAACAGCATGAACGGATGGAGGTGATCACCCAGCAACTCTACGTACCGAATTGCATTGAGGGAGGTTGGTACACGCACCAAAAATCCCAAACAGTGCCACGAAAAAACACCCCACACCATGATTGAGCCACCATGCCCTTGTACAGTTCCAACCTGGCATGCAGGATCCTTGAATTCATAAGCCTGAAGCCATATTCTCAGCCTCCCGTCGACGTTAAGTAGTCGAAATCGAGACTCATAAATCTATGCTACTCGTTCCCAGTCCTCTACACTTCAATCTCTGTGCTTTCTTGTCCAGGCAAGACGTGCAGTCCGATGGCGAGCTTTGAGCAATGGTACCCTCGTAGTTCGACGGCTCCCGGAACCCATACGGTGAAGCGAGCGTTGCACAGTCCGTTTACTGGCTGTACTTCTACACAGTCATTCAACTGGGTGGTAATTTGAACTAATATTTGGCTTTGCTGGCTACGTACAATACGTTTGAACCGTCTCTCACCATGCACTGTCAAGGCTAATTGTCCTTTGCAGATTGCCCGATTGCTAGTTTTTTGCCCTCCATCCATGTAGCCTTGGTATACTCTTGACACTGTCAGCCCTGAAAATTCTAGCTGTCTGACGATTTCGGAAATTGAATGGCCCATGCGTCACGCACCTACAATTTGTCCACGATCTAAGGCGTCTAAATCTGGCAGTTCACCTATACTGACAATTCCAACAACTAATTCAGATCAACCACAGTACATGCTATATATGCAGTTAACAATTCGTTATATTTTTTGCTGTTTATTTTTATGTTAATAGATATCTTTAAATGACCCACAATTAATATATAATAAAACAGTTAAATTATGTTATTGAACTCTATTCTCTAGCTCTGTATTGATTTTACCCGGAATGGAATTGTTTCACAGATGACCTACTGTGTGGCGCACTAAATCATATTGGTAGATTGGTTTGGCACGCCAGAGCTACAAGGTTGCCACGCGCGACCTCTGCTATACACTAAAAATACTTTATTAAATAAAGGTACTCCTTTCAGTGTACATCTTTCGAATTATAAGATTTCATAAAGGATTCTAAACTTTTGATTCTATTTCATTTCCTTATATCCTATTTCAACTTGCGTGGAAAGTTTTGAATAATTTTTTATCTTTTACCATCTGTTATCATTGTTTTACATTTTGCTTTTCTGAATACTTACCTTTTTAAAAACCGTGATGTTTTTACTTATTATCTATAACTATACTTTCTATTAATATAATTTTCTGCAATAGAGAAGCTTTTCTTTTCATTCTTGAAATAGAATACAAATTTACTTTGTAAATTTCATTTATAAGTGATAAAAAAATTTTAATGTTTTCATAATTTTTTTTCATTTCGCAGCTTGGATCTGGGTGATATGAGAACTCAATCAATGAATAAAGTAAATGAGATGCTAAAATTTATTCGAATTAATATTTATTCAACAGCTTTGTTTGCGCTTTTAAAAGGGTTTTACTTTTGAAAATGCAACCCTCTTAAATCTATGAACTAATCGAAATTAAATAATGTGTATTTTTAAAATAATTTATATTTTTACAGAAATTCAGAAATGATCTAAAACAGAGACCTGAAAAGTGCCATTATCTTTTCAAAACCTATTGTGAAAGCACTTATTTTATTTCATAGTCAACGAACCTTTCGTCGTTGTTGTTATCTTGGTTTCTTCGTTGGCATCCTCAAGCGCCAAGCAGATTGGACATTGTCAAAAATTTAATATGTTGTTATGACTGATGCCACCTGAGCGGCAAAGGCCAGATCGAGGCCCACGAAATTCATCATGGCAAAGGGCTTCCATAGCTTTGAGCACCGCACAGGTGACAGTACGGTTTGGCTCGTTTCCACCTCAATTTCGAGGGAGAAAACCAGGGGGGGGTCAGGGGCCTCCCTCCTCTCTACCCCTTCCACCCACCACACGAGAGGACTTGCGGCTTGACGGCTATTTAGAGTATCCCCATGCCGCAAAGGCACTATACATTTACAAACATCCATATCTTCTCCAGGATTTGAACCCAGTCCCTACGGCACCGCAGTCAGCGTCGCTAACCACTACAAAAATTTAATATTACTCTTATATACATTGAATTACTTTATTCATTTTACCATAAATTATTTTCACAATATTAAGTATATAGAAAGAGAGAATAACATCCGAAACACTTTTCATAAAATTAAATGAATAATTTCATTATTCAAATCAAACACTGAAGATGTGTCTTAAGAACTCTGTGCGATACTCACCGATACAGTTCCGGGGTCCGGCCGAGAAAGGTAAATAGGCGAAGGGATGTCGTTTCACGACATTTTCGGGCGAAAAGCGATCCGGATCGAAGACCTCTGGATTGGGGAATATTTCTGGATTCCTATGAATGCTGACGATAAAGAAATTCAAGGTAGTGCCTTTGGGGATCTCCATTCCATCTGTTAGAAAAAGTAAGAAAAATAAATATATTTATCGACACTCTCTCTTGAATGCTATCATAAAGATACATATTCTCAAAAATTCCACAATTGAAATATTGGATGCAAATTTTATAAAAGAGCCGGCTGAGTGGTATTAGTTAGACCCTGGCTTTGTACGGCCGAAGTCGGTGTATTTTCATGTTTCAAAAAATTGACATAGTCCATGTCATATGATTTTGTGGCATGTTAAAGATCCCTAGAGTGCCTGTTTGGCTTGGGTGCTTTCAGCAAAATTATTCTTGTTCAAATTCGCATCATCAAAGCTCATGTGGCTACCTCTGGGGAAGAAACTGGGCATGAAAATTACATAGTGGCTATTGGTATCCACCAAAATGGTGCCACACTAAAAAATGATACCAGCTCCCGTGGAATGTACTAGGTCTGCAATGGTAATTACCGATCCATAGCCCCATTTGAAAGAAAGGGAGGGGGATTATAAAAGCCTTTGTAGCTTTCTGCTGTTTATTTTAATGATTATAAAATACGTTTTATTTGTTGGGAAAAAATTCTTTCAGAGACAATCAAGGGATATTTTACACTGAATACAAGATATTTTCAATCTGAAGAGCACTTCAATTTCTTGAGATGTGTCGATAAGCTTTGACAAAAAAAACAACTACTCACTATGATTAAAATCTTCGTTCAGTATTCTACCGATCAACGGGACTGAAGGATACAGCCTAAGAGATTCCTGAAAATAAGTAAAGTGATAATGTAAACACCAGATTCACACATTCTTTTTCAATATGTATATACAACCTCTGACAATAAAGTTCGGTGAATAGTCCTGTAACATTAACGAAGAGGAAATATTAACGAAAGTTACCTTACTGTCCTTCGAAATAGGAAACTTTACCTTACTGTCCTGGAAACTTTGCAAGAAGTCTTCTTTTGGGATGGAGTTCAAAAGCCTCGTCATGTTTCGTTGGATGTCAGGAATACCGTCAAATACCTTTTCTTTCAAATCTAGATTGAGTTGTGAGAATAGGAAGAAGTCTGGAGGATTGAGATCTGGCGAGTAGGATAGAGGTTCAATTTGCACCACCTTCTTTTTTACCAGGAACTGTTTGACGATATTGGCTGTGTGAGAGAGAGCATTGTCGTGAACAAAAAAACATGAACCTTGTTGTGCATACTGAGTTCGTATCCTATGTATCCCCTACATTTTTCTCATCCCTAAGCACTGGATAACGATTTGTCACACGGATTCACGGATAATATACAGATAATCAGTTATTATGCGCACAGTTCGTGATTAATTTACTCACTTTCTTAATGTTTTCGTCACTGACGGATGTGACGGATCTTTACGCAACCTTCACACTATTGCTCTTGGGGAATCTGGGCGTTTAATTCACAGCCATCCCTCTCAAGAAGAAACCTTTATATTTAGATTAGTTCGATTATATAAAGTCAGAGTTTTGTAATTGTAAGAAGAAGGAGCTGAGAAGCTGTTACATTCGCCACGCAGGGGAGATAAAGTTGATTTCCGCAGCTTAAGACTAAGAGCTGTGTTTGCCACTGTATTAAATTAGTGGATTGGGGGTTTGTAATCAACACTATAGATTAGGTTAAGTTAAATTAGTTACTTTGCGTTTGTTTGCTTAATATTTATTGCTTTCTCTCTGCCACTCCTTTGACATTCACTTAGAGATTAAACTGTTGTTGATTAGTGTGTGTTTGAGTAAAATAAATAATTGTTATATTGGAAGTTTCTGCTTTTATTTCTCCTACATCCTTAGGTAGGCAAGACGGCGAGGGAGTAACTTCAGGGGGAAGTCGCTCACACGGAGGTCGCCGGTCTTCCGCCGCGATTTTTATCAGAAACACTTTCCTAGCCTTTTCGAAAACAGGCGTACCCCTCGTACACACTTCATGAAAAGTGGTTGATCTTCATGAACACGTACCACCATCGCATAAGCTTCTTTCAGTGTCTTTCCAAGCTTAAAACAATATTTTAAATTGATCTTTTGTTCCTTCATTTTCCTGTTCTCAGTTAAGAGCCAACGCACTGAACAAGCACTTTGTAAAAAAAGTGTTACATGGAACACAGAGGATGCTTAACTGAACAACGGTGGGAACAAATGGTCAACATCTGCCGCTACGCATGCGCAACATTTTGTTTCGTCAATGTTGCCAGATCGGCCGTTCTGACTTCATTCCCCGAATTTTATTGTGTCAGAGGTTGTATATATATATTCTTTAAAATGGGGCTTTCAAGGTATATGTTGGCTTCATTCAACGCGTGTAATTATTGCAGAGCATCACAATAGAACCAATTCTAGCAGCGTTCTGCTCCTTTACACTCATTGAAAATTCTTCCCATTTTACGAAATGAAAATACTAGATCCAGACTTTTGTGAAATGACGTTGCACCTCAACAGAAATGGCCAAAAAAAAAACCTTTTCTTTCCGGTCGAATATGTTGTGTGTGGGATGCAGCCAAAACAAAAAATAACCTTGAAATGCCCCTTCTAAGAACAGATTAAAACAAGCAAACACGAGTTTCAAGAAAAATGACAAATGAACAATCTGTAGAAGTTCTCTAGAAATAACTCAAAATATAGAAAACAAATCAAACGGGGAAACCGGACCTTGATAACGCACTCCAGGTACTTCATATCTCTGACGTCATCCAGGGTGACTGGCCGCTCGGTGTCCTCCCCGAAGATGGAATCCAGTTCTTCGTGGATTTTCCTCTGCACCTCGGGGTAGAGGCCGATGCAGTAGAGACAGAAGTTCATGGCCGTGGCTGTCGTGTCATGGCCCTGAAAAAGGGATTCTCTTTTGAGACTTTAAAAGGAAGAGAAGCAAAGAATAAAAACAAATAAGTGCGTTGGATATGGAATCTTTATAAGAACTGGAAAAGTGCCTCTGCCCAAAACAAACTATTGAAATTAAATATTGACAGTACAAAACTAGAAATATTTGGCTTATATTGTGGAAATGAGGAAACAAATGGAAAATCATTTTGATTTATCTAAATAAACTGTAAAAAAGAGAAAAGGACATCACATACCTCAAACATGAAAGTGTCAACTTCTTCTGTGATGTCCTCTTCGGTCAGTTGCTGTCCATTGATGTGCTGGTCGAGGAGCAAATCCATCAGGGCCTGCCGCTTCTTACCTCCCAGCCGGACGTCTTCCGTTTCCTTAGAACCATGAACGCGCTGAGCCAAAAGAGCCCTCTTTTTCTCCTTGATAACCTGATGCCAAAGACAATGACGGGAATCTTGAAAATGAAGCTCGAATTTTAACATAAAGTAGAAATTAATAATTTGATTTTGCCTTTAAAACTAATTTTAGTAAAATTTCTCATAGTGACAATTTCCAAGTACAGATAACCAATAACTGGTGATTGATTGATTGCTACTGTTGAGATTGAAACAATACCTCTATTTCAAAAAAAATATAATGATCTAAGTAAAGTTTGAGGTACTTACGTATTACCGCAACCTATTGGCGGCATTATATGAAACGAAACACATGGTTGCTAATTCAGTGCGTACGACACATAGAAAATAGGGTTTGCCAACTTGGCTAGTTATTAATAGACGGCAATAGTTGCGATAATACGTAAGTACCAAGTTTGAATTCGGGGATTCAAAAGCCCGACGAAATAAAGAAAGCAGTAATTATTGAGAAATGTTTCAGTCTTTAAGGGTTTTAAACGAAGGAAAGCTCCAGCCTTCGATTGTATTGAAAGCTGCTTAAAAAGATATTCTAGGTTATAACTCAACCCGATTGTGACAAAAGCTTTAAAAATGTATATTTTCCATTGCGAAATACTCGAGTTAAATTCATTTTTATGCAGAGAAGGATCTCTCTATCCAAATTCTTACTACTTATTTGCTTTCTCTTATGATAGGAAAAAATTTGAGAATGTATTTATGATCAGATAAAATAGATCTCAATGTGATTCTCAATAATAGCATCGATAACCGCCCATTTGGTTTTTGAGGTTTGAGGATTCTGAAATGGCTTAAACCTTATGATTACACAAATCTAAAGTTAAATGGTGGAAACCCAGTGGCTGAGTGGTAGTGTATCGCTCCACAACACAGGTTCCGGGCTCAAATTCCGTGATGGGAAAGGTCGACTCAGCCTTTCATCCCTTAAATGGGTCGATAAATGAGTATCAAGATTGCTTGGGAAATGAACACTGGGGGGTTCGCGTCAGACTGACCACTTCACCGAAACATCTGCACATGCACCCCAGCGCTTAAGGTCACGTAAAGTAAGATAGGCCAGTAGGCCTTGGCCCTCATGAGCTGTTGCACCACTGAATTCAGTTCAGTTCAGAAAGGTTAAATGACACATATCTGGAGAGACTATTTATTATTCCTTTGAATCTGCTGTACTGAGTTTTTACACTCACATTTTGTCCTTCTTAATCAAAGTGTGCATTTTCTGAACACTATAGAGAATGTGTAATTTGTTTATGTCATCCTGATCATAGAAAACCCATACAAAGTAAAATATTCCCGAAGAATAAATCTTGTGAAATTACATTAATTTTATCCAGTTATTTTTTTATCTTAAGGGCAGAGAATTATATTACATTTTTCGTCCTATTCTAATTTATATATTTCAGAGATTCTATTCGATTATTTTCCGTTTCCGAATAAAATATTTTCACTTCTGCTTTTACTTCCATTCAAATTGGATGGTGTTTGAAATTTTGCCCAAAATCAGATTAATCAAAATAAATTTAAATAAAAATACTCTATTGCAGTGAAAGCAAACAGCTGGATATTTGCGATTACAGCTCTTGATCTGTCCATTTGCACTTTTTGACCTCATCTCACGTAGTTGTGCGGAAGTTTCTTATGCAGCCTGAGATATGATTTGAAAACACGTACAGAAAAAGAAAATATTCGTATTAGGTAATCTCTTAGAATTACTGTATTTAAAGCTCTTTTCCCACCCTTTAATCTAAATGTGAATAATTGTCGGATTCTAATCTTTAGCTCTTCGTTTCTAGTTAAATTTCTTTTATGTATAAAACTATACACTCCAGACCATTGAAAATGGCATCTCAAGAAGGAAATGAGTTACAATCGCGAAACTTTGCGAAATAGTTGAATGATGTCCGATATGATAGTGATCCAAATTTGGTGACAATGCGCATGATCATACACCCTGAAGTTGCGCTGCATTCAGGAAGTGAGGTTAGTTAAGATTCATGAACGTAAGAATATCATTCCGACACTAGAAAGAGTGCAATTAGAGAAGAATGACAGGTAGACGCGTGAGAATACATCTCGTGCAGTAAAATGAGCCCAAGGGGAACCTGACAACTGCCATGAAAACCGCAGGCCGGTCGAAGTACCATGTTGCTGGCTGGTCGATCATTCGGCGTGAACCGTCAGAATAGCAGATGCTGTAGATACAAGATGGTATCCAAGAACAGAGAATCGGGTCTGGAGCAACTAGATAGATGACGAGACAGAATAATCGAATTATCGTACGGCAAGCTCTCGTGGATCTCACAGGGACTTGCTTCACGGTACAATCAAATGTATGGATCCGAGTTGTTCCACAAACCATTTCCTGACGCCTTGGGGAAGCGAATCTACCGTCGAAGTCCCTTCTTTTCGTGTATTACTTTTAACATCCAAATATCCGTGGCTCCATAAACCAGAGCGATGAGAAATGCACAGATTGGCAGAAGAGCTATTTAGAGATGAATTTCGATTTATTTTGGAGACACTAGTGTAAAGGCGCCTTGGTGAATGGTATAGTCCCCCTCGCTTTTGCGCGATACACTATCTGCATAGCAGACGTTATGGTCTGAGGGACTATAGCCTATCATAGGTGGTTCACTAATTATAATACAAGGAACCTTAGTCCAGCGTTATGTTGATGACATTCTTCGACCCCACTAGGAATTTTCCTAAATGGTCTTCCATGCGCATAATTTCAGTAAGATAATGCTTGTCCGCATACAGATCTAGCTCAAGTCTTTTTACGTCATTTTCAGACTCCCCTAATGACAAACCCGCTCACCAAACTTGTCATCTATAGAGCATTTGTAGGAAACGCTGAAATTCCAGATACCACCATGTCACTCAGTACTTCGTTCGGAGGTGGGTGTACAAAATTTGTGGGACCATTTGCCGAAAAACAACATCCCACATTTATCAATTGAATGCTGGATTCTCTTACAGCAAGAGTCAGGCCGACTCGCAATTGTCGCATTGTATTTGTCTAACTGAACTCAGTGTATTTGTTTAATTATCTTGATTTGGGGATCAATTGAATCTCTCGTCTGTATCATTAGGAACATTAAACTTCTTTTAAATCCAAAGCTCCTTTCTTGGTGAGCTATTTTCAACGATTCTGAGTGTATACAAAGCATTTTAATCAAATTAAAGATAAGATTTCCTTCATAGTTAATTCTTACTATCATTTTTTCAACATAAATCAAAAACAAGAATCTACTTTACCTTATCTGTAAAAGAATGCAGTATTTTGAGATCTCTGTTGAAACCTCTTCCCGTCTTGGATAAATTGAAGAGAAAGTCTGACCACAGCAGAGGTCGTATAATGCGTTCCAGTAAGACGTCTCCTAAACTGTAACATGAATTCTCGTTAAATGTTGCTGTCGGCTACACTTGTTCAAATGCAGTAGAATGTAAGGCTAAGAAGTCAAAAAATAACTGTAAAGTAGATGCTGGTAGTGAAAATATATAATCCAATATAATCTTCCCATAAAAAGCCTCAAGAAGGTGTTTCACTTTTGGAATACTAATATAATTTTGGATGATTTAAATTTCTTTCGAGATCCCTTATGTAATGCGCCTAATTTTTTTTCAACCTATGCTATATTATGAAAAAAAAAACAAGAACAAAGAAAATTGGCTTACTGCCAAAAGTTATGCGCAAACATGGAACATTGTCTTTTTTCGATATAATTGCATATGTGTAAACCATCTTTCCGATGTCTTCTATGAAGGATGTTGCGACCATAATTGTAAGAAGGACCTGGACATTGTTTCGAAGCTCCTTGTTGATCTGGAACTTTAACCTCCTTGGAAGTTCTCCAGTTCAGAGAAGAGATGAAAATTATTCTTTGTTAATCCTTTCGCGACGGATGTGTCATATATGCACCAGTCTCAAAACCCCCTCATTGGACGACCGGCCATTCACACTGTACTTTTCCGTGGTGTCGACCAATCCTGTAGAATAAGTAGGAAACACGATTCCCCAATGCATCACTCGGTGCTGGTGACATTTCGGGTGGATGCATATAAGACACACCCGTATCGAAAATGTTTTCCGTTGATGATTACGTCGCGTCATCACGAAACGGTTAAATTAAGGCTCTACCCTGGATGATCGAGTACATCCAATTTAAACAACAATCGAATCTGTTCCGTTACAGCAGCACTGTGAAGAGGAGTTCTGTCACAAAATGACGTTAACTCGGGAATTCAGCCTTCCTTTTATTTTATTTTGAATGGCTCCAGACCAATAAAGAATTTCAAAACTACGTTCAGATCCGTCTCACAGTACCGAAAGTAACATTTTTCAAAGAGGACATCGAAAAGCTCAACTCCACCGGTGTAACAAATGCATGAATCTTCAAGATGATTATGTCAACTATGTTTATATATTTCTTGAACTTTTGGAAATAAATTCATTTTTTTTTCTTTGTAGTTGTCTTATGATCTAATGGAGGTTGAAAAACAGTATCTCTCGTATTGCTTTTTTCACAAAATTTTTGAAAATATACTGAAATACACATTACGGCAAATGAGTTTTAAGACTGTGTCCATAAAAAGAAATGGATAAACAAGAAATTTATTCCTGTTTCGATTTTTTTATTCAAAATAGGATCCTCCAGCTTCAATGCACTTGTTATAATAATTTATTAAGGAATTAAACACCTGCTGTATATCACTTTGTGAAATGGCCTGCAAATCATGCGTCGAAGCTACTTGTAAGGTCGAAATTCCTCAAAATAACACCCTTTTAATTTCATTTTAAGTTTTGGGAATAAGGAGTAGTCACAGGGTACTAAATCAGAGAAGTATGGTGGTTGGTTCAACATTTAGACATTTTTTTGCCAAAAATTGACGAACAGCAAGGGAGGTGTGGCTGGGTGCATTGCCGTGCAACAAACACCAACTGTTTTCAGTCCGATGTTCTGGACGAATGCGACGAATTTTGGCCATCAAACGTCTTAAAACAAATAAGTAGTACTGGCCTGTAATTGTTTGTCCAGTTGGAACAAATTCTTTGTGGATATATCTCTAGCATCGAAGAATGTAATAAGCATTGTTTTGATTTTAAATGGGATTTTTCTTGGGGGTTGTTTTTCAGGATCATACTGGAAACACCAGGTTTCATCACAACAATGGACTTCAAGAAGTTTGGATCGTTTTTCGCGGCTGAAATGATGCCTCTGCAATGTGCACTTCTCATTGCTTTTTGTTCAGGGGATAAAGTATGTGGAACAAATTTAGCACAAACTTTTATATTTTGTCCAAATCTTCATGCAGGATGTTTCGAATTGCCTCTTTGTGGATGTTTAAAGAGTCTGTCATCATTCTTAATGAAGCACAGCGATCGTTTGCCACAAAATTTCGTACTTTCACAATAATTTCAGGTGCTCTTGATGAAATGGGTCTTCCACTACGCTGATCATCTTCAACCGTATATCTTCCATCCAAAAATCGTTTGTGCCACACAAAAACGTTTGATCTACTTAAGCAACACAGTCAATGTAAATTTGTTGCGTGAGTTGGTATGTTTCTGAAGTACTTTTACCAAGTTTTGCGCGAAATTTGTTCGCTCTTTGTTCCAACTTAAAAAATCAACGCTAAAAAGTTCACTTCTGTAATAAACGCGTTTTCTCTTTTAACTACTTAACTAACTGCACATAAATGGTTGGCCGTGTGTCAGCAGACCATGGACATTATGACGCATGCGTATTTGCACTCATGGCGCCATTACAGCCTGCGCTCTGGGACGAGTCAAGGGCTGCGGTAGCCCAGTGGTCAAGGTATCGGATCATGGCAGGCATGTCATGAGTTCGAGCCCAGTACTACTAAAGACCCGCCGTGTAGGGGAGCGATGCACGTTAAATCTGTCGAGAGATCAAACATCCAACCATTGGTGTGGTGTGGTAATTAGGAGAAGGGGGTGCCAGAGCTCAGGTGTCGTCCTCGTCACTTTAACATGGTTCAAAATGAAGAGGTTCGTAACCAAAGGCCCCCGTGTAGCTGAACAGTGCGACGTTAATATTCACTCACTCATTGGGACAAGGCAAAACTTATTTGCCGCACTGTGTATTTACGAAAATTGCTTAAACTTTGGTCACATGATTCAGTTTTTTTATTAACATCACACTCTTAAGAAAAGCGAATGCTACTTGCGAAGAGCCTTGTAATTTTTGACTTTTATCACGTGTGAGGAGGAGGATACCTGAACTGGTACTCCATTCTCTAAACTTCCATATCACACCAAAGGGAGGATTTTAAGCCTTGACAGATTCAATCTGCATCAATCCCCTCTACACAGCGAGTCTTCAGTGACAACAGGAATTGAACCCGAGAATCAACAATACCAACCACGAGTTTGCGACCTGATTACTTGGCTATCGTAGCCTAAATTTTGGTTACAAAAGACGTTGAGGTCACTTAAGCTGTCTAAGTCAAACATGAGCTTTTAAACCAAGCTGCATCGGGAACAGAATTTCATGACTCAATTTTCCTTTAAATGTACCGCATTTTCTATTTCCTATACGACAGATTTTCAGTGTGTAACCTAAAAGGAACTGTATTCTCTAATTTTTTCGTTCTACGATTGTTCGTAAAGCTATTAAGGTCAAAGATGATAGTCTAGATTAGGTACAGATTTATTTAACTGAAGCATTCCCCATTTCCAATACATATTTTACATTTTCTAATTCCGTCTGTGAATCTCTAACGTTGATAAACCGATTCTAGATATAGTTTACATTTTGTTGTAGATGCAAATATCCTCCTTCTCTTATTTATAATTAACACATTTTATTCACTTGAAGTACAAGCTTACTTTTTTACCTAAGTTCAAAACAATGCATTTCTGAGAAAAGATAACTATTATGTTAATGACTATATAAAATGCCACTTAGCTGTTTTCCAAAATTTTATGGTAATTACATAGTTAATATATTCATAGTTAATTTCAGTCAATCGAATTTCCTAAAAATATTGGGGTTTCGTGCAGAATTAAAGCTCCCTCTAAACTGGTACAGGCATGCATATGCAAATAAAGAGATATGGAACCAATCACAGTACGGCGCTGAGGTCGACAAAGCCTATATAAAACAACGAGTATCTGGCACAGTTGTTAGATAGGTTACTGCTGCTACAAGGGCAAATTATCAAGATTTAAGTGAGTTTGAATGTGGTGTTATAGTCGGTGCACTTGAAATGCGACATAGCATCTCCGATGTAGCGATGAAATTTGGATTTTCACGTATGACCATTTCACGAGTGTACTGTGAATATCGGGGGAATCCGGTAAAAGATCAAATCTACGACATCTCTGTGGCTGGAATAAGGTCATGCAAGAACGGAACCAACGACGACTCACTAGAATCATTAAGCGTGACAGACGTGCACTCCTTCCGCAAGTTGCTGCAGATTTTAATGTTGGGCCATCGGCACACAAGTGTCACCGTGCATACCATTCAACGAAACATCATCGATATGGGCTTTCGTGGCCGAAGCCCCACTCGTGTACCCTTGTTGACTGCACGACACAAAGCTTTACGCCTCGCCTGGTCCCATCAACACCAACATTGGACTGTTGATGACTGGAAACACGTTGCTTGATCTGACGAGTCTCGTTTCCAATTGAATCGAGCTGATGGACGTGAATGGGTGTAGAGATAACTTCATGAATCCATGGACCCTACTTTTCAACAGGGGACTGTTTAAGCTGGTAGAGGCTCTGTGGGGGCTCTATGGGGCGTGTGCAGTTGGCGTGATATGGGGCCCCTGATACGTCTAGATACGACTTTCACAGGCGACAGGTATGTAAGCATCCTGTCTGATCACCTGCATCCATTCAAACCCATTGTACATTCCGACGGACTTGGGGAGTTTCAGCAGGACAATGCGACACCCCACACATGTTTAGAACTGCTACAGACTGGCTCCAGGAACACTCTTCTGAATTTAGAGACTTCCACTAGCCACCAAAATCTCCAAACAAGAACATTAATGAATATATCTGGGATGCCTTGAAACGTCCTGTTCAGAAGATATCTCTACCCTCTCTTATTCCTACTGATTTATGGACAGCCCTGCCAAATTCACGTGTCAATTACCTCCAACACTACTCTAGTCATTAATCGAATCCATACTAGGTCGTGTTGCGGAACTTCTGCGTGCTCGTGGGGGCCCTACATGATATTAGGCAGGTGTACCAGTTCTTTTACTTCTTCAGTGTATATCATATATCGATGACATAGCATTTTGTGACTAAAATTGTTCTTGGAAAAACTTTGCATGAAACACATTCTTTTTTTTTAAATTAATTACTGGTAAAAACAGACATTAGCAACTTCTTGTTGTTGTTACAGTGTCTGGAAAGAATCTCACTTGTGCACTGCTTTGACGTATTCAGGATTTTCGCCTGACTGAGCTCCGATTCTTGCCCCCATCACGGTCTCTGAAAAAAGGGAAAATTAATTGAAGCGTTCCGGGTATATGTTGTACTAAAAGAAAATTTCATTTCATTTTAAATTTCATGAAATTTCTCTAAAATGTATATATTTATTTTGTAATATTCATATTTTTCAGATCACCGAATACGCTATATTTTTAATTCAATAGGAATCAAAGTTTTTACAATGGAGCAGTGAGGAGCAGGCACATTGACTTCCTTAACACAGGATGTAGACCTTTTGATATACTGAGGGCTTCATCATATTCACAGCATTTACATCATTACAAATAGATAAGTTGTTAGTTTGTAAACAACTTTAATTTCGTTCTTGTTTGGTTTATTTCAACACACACAGCTGGCAACGATGTATAAATTCTGGCTGCTGCCAAACGTTACGCACAAATAAGTGCATATTTGATTCTCATGTTAGAGAAATGTTTCCACAAATTCTTAAATTTGGGAAGATTTATGTGACCCTTTCTTTATCTCAGGCACAAATTTATCATCCAATAAAAAGATAATTTTCAGTATTAGACGTTTTACTAGTTTCTTTCAAAATCTTTATTCTTAATCTTGTCATTGTTAGAGCATAAACAACTTACCGCAAACAATGTCCAGAGTGCACAGTACTATCAGAGACATAATATCAACGTATTCTTCATTCTGGAGCGTCCGTAACTTCTTCACCAAAATGAAAGAGTTGTCGTTAAAAGCGGGCAAAAAGTCTTCTAGAATGCGGAAATGGAAACAGGGAGTCAGAAGCTTTCGTCTAGATTTCCATTTAGCTCCCGTGCTGAAATATGCACCGATGTATACTCAAAATAAAGAACTTAGCTAGAAAGAAAATCTATATTTGATAAACAAAGTATAAAGACATAGAATGTGACTCACAAATTTAGTTGTGGGTTCTTTGTTGTCAAAAATATTTCTTTACTTTACTAGGCAAATAAAATTCAATCATTTTGTAGAGTTCATTTTTTATTTGGACTTGAAATAGCCACACATCACATAAAACTAAATACACATGGGTGACAAAATAATACGAACACCTATGAAAGAGGAGAAATGCTTTATTAATAGGGAGTTGGACCCCCCTTTGACTGAATTACAGACTGTATGCGACGTGGGATGGACGCATAGAGGTCATGAACAACTTTTAATGGAATATGAAGCAATTCTTCGTGGAGAGCGGTCTCTAATGCCGAAATCGTAGATGGTGGGGGGAATCGAGCACGGAGTTTTGACTCCAAATATCCCCACAAATATTCAATAATATTTAAATCAGGTGACTGAGGGGGCCAAGAAAGATGACCCACGTCCCCCTCATGCTCTGCAAACCATTCTTGCATGATTTTAGCTCTGTGGATAGGAGCGTTGTCGTCTTGATAAAATGGGCATTCTCCGGGAAATAAAGTCTGGACAAATGGATGCACCTGATCCCCCAGGATATCGACATAGTGGGCAGCTTGAATCTTGCCATGCAGAGTAACAAGTGGCCCAAGACCACGCCAAGATATCACCCCCCATACCATAAGGGACCCACCTCCATGCTTCACAGTCGGCATGATGCATTCAGGAGCAAATGCTTCTTTGGGTGTTCTCCACACATAAACTCGTCCGGTGGTCTGGAATAGGGAGAACGTTGATTCATCCGACCAGATGACTTGTTGCCACTGTTGTGGGGTCCACTATCTGTGTGTTCTACACCACTGGCGTTGCTGTAAAGCATGACGTGCTGTTACCAAAGGTTTACGAATTGCAACTCTTCCATACAAGTTCGAAGCATGCAGTTCCCTTTGGACGGTTCTTGCTGAAATAGGGTTACGAAGATGACTATTCACCTCAGACGTTATTTGGGATAGCGATTGCTTGCGCTTTCGGGCCACTATGCGGGTTAAGACTCTTTTATCCCTCTCGGTAAGCTTTCTTTTCCGTCCACTGTTGTGCTTGCCAGACGCCACATTCCCGCACTTCTTGTATGATGTCATAACGGCAGATACAGTACTTCTTGCACGCCCCAAATAATTAGCTGTTTCCGTCACCGAGCAACCAGCGCACCTCATTCCAACAATCATACCTTTTTCGAACTCTGACAGGTCCGTCATTATTGCGTTTTTCAGAAATTACAATAGACGCGTGCAACACCTATTGCAGCTGTTGAGCGACTGATACATTACCTTTCGAATCCGCTAGGCGGCGGACTGCAACGCAAAATGACATGCGCGCTGTGCGTCTTTGAAATGGGCCATGCCATTTTCGCGGTGTTCGTATTATTTTGTCACCCATCTGTATATACAGTTAAAAAAAATAGCACTATACATTAATTTTTTGCTTCACACCATTTTTGTCTCAGTCCTACAATTCGTTAACATTTTTCCGCCTCTCTCTCTCTCATCAATTCTCTTTTTTGATCTCCCAATGGCAGCGCCTCCTATACAGTTTTAGTAGTTAGGGGAACCTTACAGTGTGTTTAATTTTTTTGCAGTGAGGATTTTTTAAAGGAAAGTTGTATCTCGGTAAACTAATTTCCATTGTTAAGGTTACTTTTTGAAATAAGGTTGTCAAACACAACCTTGTTATCAATGCCCTTAGTGTTTATTTGAAAGAATTATGAAGCAATTTAATGCCCCGAGTAACTTAATTTGTATTCAGAACCACGAAAATAGTTGAAAAATATAAAATATCAAACTATCGATGACAAAGTTCTAATTCAAGTTGAGACATAGCCATCCTGTGATGACTATGTCTATTAGGATCCGCGTAAGCTAGAGGTGTGGGATTATCTAAATGATGAGACATTTTGGATTCTTAACACAACTTTTATTAAGAATCACTTAAATTACTTAATTCTAATTAACAACTTTCTTAAAGTGAGAGTTAACACCCAATTAAACCTTATATTCAAGTCAGATCGCGCAACTAGATCACTTATCTTAATTATAATAAATTAACTGACTAATCTAACTTCCTATACAAAATATTACCTTTTGCAGAGTCACCTTCCTTCATCGATTGAGATAATACCTATAACGTAATTTTAGATGAGAAGATTCAGACTTTCTTATAATTTAATTAAGATGAACGTATCCTTCTTCCAGAGCTGTAGGACGACTAACACTTGTATCGAATGATTCCACACTAAGTTATCTCTAGGCTTGCCGCTATTTCTCATCAAACTTTCAATCCTTTTAAAGTATATCTCATTTACATATTCGATCCGTTTCTCTTCTTGGTATTGGGTTGGAAAAGTTTTGCCATTAATCGTGGCCGTCAAAGAACTTAGGAGTTATGTTAGAAGAAGGACGCGAGAGACGTCACAAAGTAACTAAATAGGAAACCATATTGTGTCTTTAAAAGCTATTTTGATTTGTATTAAACAAACAACTGTCGATAGCAAAGACGGGAGCACCAAATTTTAGTACATACTATATGGTACAAAGAGATTTGCCCTAAAACTCGTAACATACAGCTAAAACTGAGACGACGCTGTGGCTTCATTTCACACAAGTCACCAACATTCCCCGAAAGACCCATCAATTTATAGTGGCTGTGGTAGCCGAGTAGTTATTCGGGTCATAGTTCGATAAAATTTCAATTTACATCACCAACACGAGGTCTACAGGTGGCAGATCTCGTTTAATCAATTTATTCTCAGTTTAACTTCAATAAGCTCTTTAGTCAATTATACAATAAGAAATGCGTGTGTGCGTCTGCATACAGGGTGTCCCGAAACTCAACATCAAAGTGGGCTTGAGTGAAAGGGGGCTTATGTCAGTTGTGGGAAAAATAAAAAAAAATTCCTTACCGTTGTTTAAGTGACGGCTAGCATATTTTTGAAATTGTGGAATATTGACACCTCCCAGCACATATGGAGGTTTTGTGACCACAAATTCCTCTCCATTGATTTTTCCACTAACGTGATCTTACATAGCAGTGTTATTGATCACAGTCACAAATCGAGCTTTGCTGGTTTAGTTGAAATTATTATAGTTTGAGCCATTTTTCGAAAATGAAAATCTCTCCATGAAAAGAAAAAATTTTACATACTACCGCCTTCTACATTTAACCTTCACTGGTTGGATTCTGCTCTTTACATACATTTCTGAATCGACAATTATTTGTCGTAAGTTATTTTTGAGCTCAACAAAAGAGTAAAGCTATCCGTTTTAAAAATTATGCTCATAACTAATTGAGCAATCTTTCTTTGAGATACAAGAATGGGGATAGCTGAGAAAGTTAAATTTATTCCCAGTCGATGTAAGAAACAATGTTTGTTCGCTTATTGCTAATGGCGATATCCCGCAATGATTTTACTTGAATAAGAACCGGACACAACATTATGTTCAGTTTCGAAAATCATACTTGTGTAAGTGGAGTTTCCATGTGTAATTTATAGTAATTTATTATTGGTATGTGCTTATTCTGATTCTGGGGAAATTAATCAGTGTTTTTTGCAAATTATCTAATCTATCGTATATTTCCGAATACAAGCCTATCCGTGTATAAGCCGAAAGTGCATTTTTTCCCTCGAAAACTTATTCAATAGTCACAACCCATTTTTAAGTCGTATTGAAGGGGAAAAAAATCTGAAATTTTCAGACATGTCATCATGAAGGCGAAATTAATTCTGCGTATTTGTTTTCCTCTGAAAATGAGCGAAAAAGAAATTCGCATACGGCACGTGATCGTCGATCTATGTTTCATTCCATGCAGAAAAAACTTGCTGCGTGATCATTTGCATTCAGACATCTCAATGAGCAAATGAAAATGTTTGAACTATTTGGAAATTCTGATTCTTACACTGACTTTGAAGTATTTAGGCTACTTTTATTTCTCCCTTTAGAATAAAAAAGTTCCATTCCAAACACCCAAAAAATTAGATCAATATTGTTAGCGCAGGGCTGAAGGAAAATGCAAAATAAATTATTTTACCTAGTTAAGTTTTTTTAACCCTGCTGTTCTGTTCGGGTCTATGTGACTCGAAATAAAATTTATACGTTTATAAAAAAAATATAGAACAGGGATAATTTAATAAAAGTTCTTGACATCGTACGTAAACAATACAAATGTGCACTCCTAGAGCGATTTTATGTTTATTTGTATTTCGAAGGAATATTTTTCAATTTATACCTAATGTATCGTTCGGGTCAATATGACCCAATGCAAAAAATCATTTATTTTTGCTCATACATGTTCACTTTTGTTTGGAAGAAATTTAAAAAAAAAGAATAACAATAGTTTCTATAATTTATCCGTTTTCAAAACTTGTTTCGTTGATTATGTGTTTGGTCCCAATATAAGAGAGCACAAGCAAGGGCAAAAAGTTGATACGATTGGCAGGGGGCCAAACTGCTTGCTTTTATTACAACGTTTCTTTTTTTCTGCTGTATTTCGCTTTCTGATATACAGTTAAGAAGTTGTGCCCACGAATGGGAGAGAAAAAATGACAAATTGCATAAATTTGAGTCACGCTGATATAGATAAGCTAATAGAAGCTTTTGACAACGAAGAAGTATCCGAATATGAAAATCATACAAGTAATGAAATTGAGAGTGGAAGTTTTGTCAACGATTTTGATACCAATAATCAAAAAACGAACTATAAAGAGAGTATTCAGTCTAAGAATCGTGAAATAAAGTGGAAGCTGAATCCGTTGCCCCATTCTTCTCAATCAACAGCTGCTAATATTATAAAAGCTACTCCACGAGTCACAAAATATACAACGGTATGTGTAACAGACGTAAAAAGTGCATTTGAAGTAGTATTCAATTCTACAATTGAAAATGAAATCATAAAAATGACTGATATTAAACGAGAAAAAGTTTTTGGAAAATTATCGAAAGTAAAACTTTTCAAGCATTTATATATTGCATTATTATTGTTAGCTGGTGTTTATATAAATAATATGGAGAATCAACAAAATACTAATGGGATAAGGAAACTGGCAGAAATATATTTCGTACAACAATGTCCCTCGAAACATTTTGCATTATGTCGAGAGTTAATCTCTTTGATAATAAATGAACTCGTCAAGAAAGAAGAAAATTGTATAAATTTTAACTGCAGTGCGAGATATCTGGGAAAAGGGGATAGAAATTCTAACAAAATTATACAGGGTGTTTATAAATCAATATCAGAGTTCTAACGCTTTATAGTATTTGTTACATTCAACTTATTAGTATAACTCATACATCGAATGAAAGACCGAAACAGTTTTATTTGATGGCATGTGTGTGCATGCGCGTAAAACGTATATTAATTTTTTTCCCCTTCTCCGCCGAGCAGCGCGCTAGTAGTAAAATGGTGACTATTGAACAGAAAGCGTCCCCAGTTAGCAAAGGCAGAATCTGCTATTACTGTGCAACGAGCGTTCTGGTGGACATCTTGGTGGACACATGAATACTCATAATGTGCGCATCTGGAGCTTAGAAAATCCTCACGAGATGCTAGAATCGTAACGAGACTCGCCTAAATTGAATGTTTTTTGTGCCATATCTCAGTGGAAAGTGTATGGGCCTTTCGTTTTTGGAGAACCAGATGTAACTGGTTCTTCCCATCTTGATGCTCTAGAACTATGTCTATTTTCTCAATTGAAAGAAAGTGAACCAGGATAACTTCATTTCGCAACAAGATGGTGTACCATATCACTGGCATCATCTCAGTAGGCGATTGGTTGAACATCACTGTACTCGACCAATGGATTTTCTGCAAAGGGCCCTACGATAAAGCTTGTTTCACATGGCCTCCACGTTCACCCGATATAACGCCATGTGATTTTTATCTGTGGGGGTTCATTAATTTTCTATATTGTACAATTGATTCCAGGCCTTAGCAGAAGTTTCACTGCAGGACGATTCCAAGAGAAATTCAATTAAGTCTGAGTATTATTTAAGTTTTGAATGATATCTCGTTTGTATTAAGACATAATTTGTCTGAAAAAACATTCTTACCTCGTGAGTAGGCCTTGCCTCAGCCACTTGTGCAAGTAGGAATACTCGTAGGTCTTTTCTAGTGAAGTGGTGCTGCTAAGTATAAGCTGACAAAAATAAAAATAAGCATGGCTGAGAGAACAGAAGAATGAAATATATTAACTCACAAGCAATTGATTATTAGGAGAGAGGTTTTTGCTGTAGAAACGATTTCGTGATCAATAATATCTCTCTCTCTCTCTCTCTCTCTCTCTCTCTTTTTTTTTTTTAGCCACAAAGAGGACTTTTGTTTTAGTCATTGTACAAAGGTGTCACCTAACCAGTTTTCAAATCAAAGCACTGCAACGTGCATTCGAGTAAACACTTATTTCTGCCTGTTTAATCAATATGGCAATCAAAATCAATCAAGCACTTGATTCAAATCCATGAGCCCAAAGCAAACAATCTAAATCAGTGGTCGAAATTCTTATGATGTCATTGGTCACATGATAACTGCATTCAGTTTGTGGAATCATGGTCCATGATAAATGCAATAACGTGTTTCTAACCAATCAGTTCATGCGCTTTGCTGTTGCCAACTTTTGTTTTTTAATGAAATTTTCTTTTAAAAAGTATATATTTTTCAACACTAATAACGCATGTAGGTAAACAAAATACACTTGATTTAACAGTACACATATTATAAAAGAATTCTCTTTTTTTTAATTTTGAGAAACTTTTTTTGATGAATCTTATAATTGAATATCCCAATCAGTCTAATACATCGTCTGATCTAAATTTCCAATGTAATGTAAAATAAGTGATAGTCCTTCTCGCATGACCGTGATGAATTTAGACCACTAATCCAAATCCGTCAATCTAAATCACTTGAATCCAATTTAATCATGTGTGTGTACGTGCGCGCGTGAGCGCATAGGAAGTTCCTCTAAAAGAGTACTGAACTTTCCTGTGCGAGTGTGCCAGTCACTGGCTGCTGGCCTATATACAGTAACATAGCCTTGCAGGCTAAAATTGTTCCTTGAAAAACTTATCGTATAACATTTTTTTCTCTTTCTCACTATAAAAAAATTTTTCGTGTTGCTGTAATAAATTTATTTATATACGTAATCTGCTCAATAAGTACTAAGACTAATTTTACTGCCACAAAACCACTCATCGGATTGTTAATTTCTGTGGCATAAGAAAAGTTTGTTGTCTGTATTAACGAAAGCTACCGATAAATGGCGTATGCAGACTCGTATTCTTGAGTATCACGTGATCGAACTAAAGCGTATTTGTGGGCACCTACGAGACGCGGCCAGTTTTCGAAATGGAAGCAAATTTCTGCAAAAATCAGCATCGGAGACCTTTGATATGATTAAAGACAGGAACAAGAAAGCAACAATATATTAGAACGCTTTCTCACAGCAGATGAAGCTTGGTTGTATTACTATGATCCAACTGTAAAACAACAAGGCAGTGACCGGAAACATCCATCTTCACCTACTCCCTAGAAAGCAAAAGCAGTGAAATCGGCTGGTAAGGTTATGACCATAATTTTTTATTATGAAGAAATTGTGTATCAACACGCTGTCGAACCCGGTACTACCGTAAACGACTCGAACTACGCGAATTTCCTGCAAACAATGGTACAGCACGTTAAAGGGAAACGTCCATTGCTTCGAAATGGCTTCCTATTGCTCCATGACAATGTCCGACCACATATTGCTCGTTGCGTACTGGATGTTTCGCAGCAGAGCATCGTAGAGATTTTACCATACTGTAACGTCGTCAGTCATTCGTATACAAGAAAATTTGTCACAGCCATATTTAAAAAAAAATTAAATAGAATTTAATAGCTTCAAAGAATATTCATTAAATAGGCCAAAGCCGGGTGGACAGTCTTTATCACTCGAGGTCAGTCCATAGCTTTTCCGGGCTCCAGTTTACTCCATGGCTCTATCTCTCCAAGTTTCTCTCTCCGTCCAACTCGCTTCAGGTTTCCTCTTCTCGTCCCTCCGTCTCTCTCTCTCCTTTTAAACACCAGGGGCGAGTCCACCACACGCCCCTCGTTTTCCTCATTGGCAGGTCAAAAAAGAAAAGGGTCTGCCCTCGTCTTCCTCATTGGCAGGTCAAAGAAAAGGTCTGCCCTCGTCCCCGGGCCACCTTCGTCTCTCATTAACGCGGCAAACACAAACACATTCCCCGTCCGTCTGGAATCCAAGGGCGCCATAACTCACATCCATTCATCTCACACCTGGGCTTCACAGCCCCACTCTCAATGCATCAACTTCTATTCAAAACTTTCATAAAGGAATACCTATTGACACTGGCATTCCTTAGCAATTGTAGATTCCAGACCAGATGTCTGCGCTTGTCCGAGGCCAGTCAACAAACAATGACCCCATGGCCACCTGCACCTGTCATCCAACATCTGTTTGG
>BMAV01028243.1:162208-218432 GCA_019973955.1 Trichonephila inaurata madagascariensis
TTCCAGACCAGATGTCTGCGCTTGTCCGAGGCCAGTCAACAAACAATGACCCCATGGCCACCTGCACCTGTCATCCAACATCTGTTTGGGGATGAATGGAAGGGTGATTTCAGATGAATTGACGGGTGGGGTTCACATCAATTGAAGACGTCACAATACCCTCCATACAATCCTGATCTCACTCCATGTGATTTCTGGCTGTTTCCTCAACTTAAGAAACCATTACGAGGCAAACGTTTTGCAAGCAACAAAGCATGTGTAAAGGCTGCGGAGGCGGTTTTGAAATAGCTCTCCCAAAACGGACTTTTACATGTTTTTAAGAAGTGGACAGAACTTTGGGATAAATGCATTACGTGCCACGGAAGTTATTTTGAAAAAAAACATGTAAATGATGACGATTAAAGGTATTCTGTTTTTTTTTTATAATTTTAGTCTTATTTCTTATTGAACAGCCCTCGTATAAGGTATTTTAGTAAAAATTGGTCGTAAAAATTCGAATTTACCTCAATAGGAACGCCATGAACGATTTGCTTATGGAGTCCCCACCCGATACCTTCCAGCGCTTTCTCGAAAAGTCCAATTACGTCATAGATCGTGGTGTTATAAATTTCTCCAATAATTTCCAAAAACATCCAAATGGTCACCAGGTCGCCAAATTTGGTTGCTAAAAATGGTGCTAACTTGGCTGTACCGCCGATATTTCGCCAAGTTTCCATTGGAACGTCATTGTAATGTAAGGGACGGCGTTGCTTCCGAATATTATAATTTTTATCGTAAAATAAATACAACAGAAGATAATATTAATGTATTAAGCATCCATATATCAATTATTTACACTATTTTAAAATGAAATAGATGATGACAGAATTAGAAAAAACAAGTAAGTTACATTTTTACAATTTGAGCATTGAGTATGTACAATTGTATAATTTGTACAATAAGAGTTGATTCACCGTTAGGAGGGCAGAAGGTACGCGCACCCCTCCCCCCTAATATTATGTAAAAATAATTAGTTCAGATAAAATCAACCAAACCAAATCAATATTTGTTTTTTATTATTTGTCTCAGCAATAAAGTAGTTTTGCCACTGATAGCCCACAACAGATGGCAAAATCACAGGCTCACTTATTTCAGGTGTAACGAGAATATTTTGTGGAGGGACTTTACAGAAAAAAAAAAATCTGCTCTCTGCTTACTTTCTATCGATCTAAATATAATTTGTGACCAAAGCAGTTTAGAAAGAAAGCTTACATCTCTTTGAAAGTTTTTGAAATACCTTGCATATTAAATACAAAAACATTTTTCCATTGTGTGTTATGGAATTTTGGAGATAACATACAACTCTGGTGCTCTTCTCACCGGAATTTGTTACTTGAATCGTGATTCAAATCGCTGAAGTCCATAACAACCATTCCTTTGTATAGCTTTACATGCAAATAATTCAAACTAAATTTAAAAAATCAAAACTATCCATCAAGATAGCTAATTAATTTAAGTATTAAACTTCTTATTTAGTTTTCCAGTAATTTTGCATTTTTTAAAATGATTCCTTACAAATTTAGAAAACCAAAATTTAAATTAAAAACGTTTTTTTTTTTTTTTTTTTATTTTTTTTTTTTTTATTTTTTTTTTTTTTTTTTTTTATTTTTTTTTTTTTTTTTCTGGTGATTATTGGAAGAAAATGTAATTTTGAACTCACTTTTGGTATTCGTTTCGTTTATTTTTAAGTAACAATGAATATATTAATAAAATAATAGCATTAAGGACTGCCCTTTTTATTTAAAAACTTACTTCAAGCCATTCAGGTTTGAGTATTACGACGATAGGGAAGGTCCCCATCCATACTAACTGAATGCCCTCTTTGTAAAACAGGGAGTTGGTTCCGAGGACTCCTTGCAAAATATCTGAGAAACAAAATTAGAATATTTAAATATTCACGCAAACAAAGGACGTTAAAACTATGAGAAACGACCCATTACTCCCTATTAAAAAAACGAAACCTAAGTGTTTTTATTTATCTTTTTTCTTTAAATAAAACTGAGTAGTTCCAAAATTACTTTCTTTTCCGGGAACATCCCAAATTCTCTCAAATTTTTCCTTCATTTCTCAGAGAAAAAAATGAACAAAATTCAAAAATTAATGTATCTGACTACCCTAAAATCATGACTTTTTTTAAAAATTGACAACTTTTTTATTATTTTATTTTATAGGCCATTTTATTAGCTTTATAAAAATATCAAGGTTTTTATTTTCCATTCACCAGCACAAAAACTACAAGGGTTTTAGTAAAAACAGATGACATAACTTTAAAATGCATTTTACTCGAAATGTGTTTCTTTCGAGAGCGATTGCTCAAAAAGTTTTTAAAACAATTTGCTGAATTTTTTTGTGTATGTTCTGTATAACAGTGAAAGTGTTTTAACCTTCAGATTTATCAATCACTGTTTTATTACAAAATTTACAGTTCTTTATCTGAATATAATCATTGTTTCTTTAAGTAATTTCATATAATAATTAAGATAAAGTGCTCTAGTTTTTGTAAAAATTAAGATATCTCTCTTATCCTGAAGGTCATTTCAAACATGAGTAATAAAGTAATGCATCAAAATTGAAAATTGGTTCATTTACTATATGTACAGAGCGGACCCCGTTTATGTAATTCTTTGTTAATTTTTACCCATTTTCGTAGTAATAATTTATTTTTTTCTTCTTAATTTTAGCCTTTTCTTTTTTTTTTAATGTACTAAATAAATCTAAAAACCGCAAAGAAATCTCCATATTTCAATTTTTTTTTTAAAAAAAAAGTTGTCGCAAGTAGTCGGATACCTTAAGCTACTGAATAAATTCTGTTCTTGAATTGTTTTATCATATCTGTTTCTGTTTTCTTTAAGTATAAGAATGAATGCATGTTACCCCCTTTGCCTCAGTTCATTGTTTTTAAGAATAACATTCTAATGTGATGTTAAAATAGAACTAATTACACCGTGAAATTCGAGGTAAACAATTTTTAAAGAAAACATTATTTTAATAAATGGCAACATTTTTTAGAATTTAGAAAGAAAAAAAAGTTTAGTGCTCAGCGTATCGATTAAGATGTTCATCTTTTAAATTCGCTCCTTTCTCCTCAAATATACAAATCAGATTATAACGATGTCTTAAAAATACACTGCTCTGATTTATTAAAATTGTGTAAAAAAAATTTGTTAAATTTTAAACTTTGACAAACATAACTGTCATTAAAAAATGTTTAGAAAAAGGGAATTTTGAAAAAATTTTCTGTTAGGTTCATTTTTTAAAAAACAATTAGGTACATAAAGCATCATTAAAATACTGTTTAGATCAAAAATACTCAATTTTATTGATAGTTACCTTTATATAAAAATTCTAAGTTGCATAAATTAAATAGTTCTTCTAAAATAAATAGAATACTTTCATTAATATACATAATATAAATATTCGTAACTGTGTGTGAACTAATTTCCTCTACTTTTAAATATCTCCCTCCCTTCTAAAATCCAAGATGGCCATACAGTACCTCATAGAAATCATATTTACGGAATATTTATGACTGGCATATTGTTATTACGGTAGAGAAATTACAAATATATTTTTTAATACTATTTCTAAGCCATTTTAGTTTTATTTAACAGTTATTAGTTTAGAGTTATTTTAGTGAATATAATTTTACAATTTTTAATTTTACTACAAGTCGGCCTTTATTTTTCAAGTTTCCAATTTGTATTTAAGTCAATTAATCAAGCAATAACTGAATTATTATTCTTTGATTCTAATATAATTTAAGCACTTTTTAGTTTTTTTAGGTATGTGAAACTTTCTTTATTAATAAGGAATTTAGAATTTGTATCTTTTATTTCTTAGGATTTTCATCACAATTACGAGCAGAAAGAGGGAAGGTTGGCTAGCCATAAAATGATTAAAACGCACTTCTTTAAAAAGAAGTCCTCAATGTGTAAAGTTTCCGATAAATCTCAATTACCTATTTTAATCTTTAGTATTGAAACCATTTTTGTCCCTCAAGTAAAACATGTTAAAAATTATATACATATACACACACGTTTACGTATTCAAGAAATCATAAACATTTAATCAGAGTATAAACGCTGATAATCTTTCAATTGACATTATTAACCGAAAGATTATTTCAAAAAAATTTGGAACTCCCCTAGAAAAACTCCGAACTGTGTCATGTATTATGTATGTAAGTGATACATACTTATATATTTATATAACCTAAATGGTTCAATTGCCATACAATTCAAAAATTGGAAAAAAACAGAGGATTCTAAAATTGCCAACTTACAAACTCCTGGATGATGCTGCAGTTTTTTTGAATATATCGTGGCTACTTCGTACAGATTTCCAAACACTGTGACAGGGGCAATGCCGGGGATGTTCTTGAATTTTTTCATGTGAGCCTTGTGCTTCAAGTAGAGAAAAGCGTAAAGGGCGAAAACAACCGATGCGCCCACAAGTAACACTGTCAACATTCTTGCGGTTGCTGAAACTTCCAACAAATTCAAAGCTAGGATGCTTTATGAAAAATATGGCGTTGGGAATTCTTTTAAATCTCTCTTTAAAAATGGTTTACATTGCTCTTTTGATTCTCTGATTATTATTAAATTTCAGGGTGCTGTCCCGCGTCTGTGTTATCTTTTAGAAACTAAGAAAAGACTGTTCACGGCACAGTCAGTGAAAATATATATCTAAAAAAAATAAAATGAAGCTTTATCTATCGACTGGTTGAAAGTCCAGGAATGACTTCATAGTGTTTATATAAATTTCTTTATGACAATGAAACACTATCAGGAAAAATTTGCGGCATCAGACGTTTTTTATCCACAATTCATCAAAATCTACAAGTGATTTTTAAAAAAAGCTCTTTTACGGGAAATATCTCTAGTGATTATCAAAAAAAGAAAAGAAAAAAATGCTTCAAAATAAGTAAATAAAGCGATATCATATGTTAGGTACAGTGCTCAAAATATTTTTTATTCTTTCATTTCCTTTCCCACCTCTTAAAAAATTTCAAAATTTTCCTGTTTTTTTTCTCTGGAGAAGGCTTTGTTTTAAAGTGCGTAAGGCTTTTTGACAGTTTTGATTAATGTGAAAATTAATCTCTTCTCTTTCTTTTAAATGGGCTGCATTTTGGCAGTAAAGTTTTTGCAAACACTACAAGTCCCCAAGTGAGAGAGCCATTTCATTGATGGCATCATCTAGTGGCGGATCCAGCAACTAAATTTTTGATACTTGAATTTATTCAATTCAAGCTCTAATCAGAGGTTAAATATTGGCTTTTAATTTCGACGAGAATACCAGAGAAAAACTAATACTCAAGGGATCTTTCACATGCCACATAATCATATGACGTGCGTGCCTACGATTTTTGTACCCAGAAAATCAATCAACTTCAGCTGGGATCGAGCCCTCAACCTCTAAGCGAGACTAAAAATTATGGAACCATGGAAACAAAAGACAGAAAAGATTTTAACAAATATTTATTAGACTTCAATAATACAAGAGTATTTATACAGCTATTTTTTTTAATTGCACTTTTGTTAAAATATACACATATGTTACACATGAAAAGCTGATACAAAATATATGTTAGCCAGCTAACGCTATTCCCGCTTTTACACACCACACAAAATTCATCAGATTAATTTTTTCTTTCAAATAATTTACACAAACACAATTTTATCATGAAAGACAATTCATTCAAAATTTACATTCATAGATATAGCTTTGAAACAAGCATAATTTTCTTATATATTTTCCAGATTTATTGTAATTATAAACAAAATATAATTTAGAAATAATTTTTATGTACCTTGTGAAAAAAGATTTAAAACTCTGATAAAAAAATGGAGAAAAACAAGGCTCAGAATAATTTTTTAATTTGTTTTATATTGTGCAAAACAAACAAAAAATTGAGAAATACTTTGCCTAGTATTTTGTTAAAAAGCATTTAAAGGAAAAGTTGTTTGACAAATAATAAAATAATTTTAGACAAAGTACATAGTAAAAACCAATTTACTAAAAGTGCAATTACAATGAAAAAAATTCAATATTTTCCACATAAAACAAACAAAAAATGTTGAACTCAACCAGTAATATATTTTACAGTTTGAATAGCTAAAAAAATAATAAAACTGTTAATCTATTAACAGCTTTATTTTTAATAATTCTAAAACAATCAGCACACAAATAAATTTCAGAAAATTAGTTTTTAGACTGATTAAAATTTGTTTTCTTAAAGTGGTTATAAATAGTTTTATACAGCTATATATAATAATAAAAATAATATTCTAACAAACAAATGCATTCAGAAAAAAGGAAAATGAGATAGTGATAAAAAAACACAATTAAAAAATAAAAGATAGTAATATTCATCTTTAAAAACGAAACAAAAAAAAATTTATTGCTGTTAGGAAACATTAAATTAATAAAAGTCATTTAAAATTAATTTCAAAATAGAGATTAAGAGATATCAATGTATAAATTTTTTAAAAAATTACTATTCAACATATGCTAAAAAAAAGTAATAATAACACAAAATTGATACAGAATCAGCAAAAAGTTAGTAAAACAACTAATCTTTCTGTTATAAAATTAACATTTTACATGAAACATTAGAAATAAAATAAAATAGAAATAATTTACATAGGGAGAGGAAAGGTCAATCGATGGTAGAAAAGGAATTTTTTTAAGAGTATCCAGTTTTTTTCTGAGCAAAAATAACTTTCCGAAACTATTACCGAGTTTATTTATGAATTTTATGTGTGAAAAAAAAACACTGAAATTTTTCCATTTTACAAGTTTTATAACACATATGTATCAAATACAATTTTAGAATTTTAAATATTTTAATCCTTTAAATATCATTGAATAAAGTCATTTTCTACAAGCATAAAATAATTATTTAAAAAACTGCCTTATTTTAAAGCATCAAAAATAATTATGGTACAGAAATACATTTCATGTAAACATATCAGTCAAAAGCGTAAAAATTCTGACATTTAAACTACTCACATTGTAAGCTTTGACTTCAAAAGACATTGCACACAAACACATTTAAGGCTACATATTATAACAAAAATGCTTATATTACAAACTATTTATCACACCATTTGAGCAAATCAGATGTAGGAAAATATATTCCGGCATATATATATTTTGAGAAAGCAAGTATGTGATAAAATACTTTTATAAACAATCCCATTTACATATAAACAAAGAGCAGTATCTAGATGGGTAAATAATCTCATTTCTTTGGAGGAGATATATTTAAAGCAAATAATTCAAGCTATTTTTAAATAACAAAAAATAATAATAATAATACAGATTTTCATAGCTTTTGCCTCATAAATTTTAATAATAAAGAACGGCAAAATCTTCAATTCAACTTGAAATGTTACAAAAAAAGTCTTTTAGAATCTTTATTTTTTTAAGAATAAACATAGAGAACAGAAAAAAAAATAACATTTAATTACAATTTATTTAAAAATTATATTCATAGACTACTTTAAAATTGAAAAAAAAAAAGTTTTTATTTTCAGAATATTATTTCAAATACAGATAGATCAATGTCATTCACAATAACACTGAATGCTGTATGACTTAACATTTATAATGCTTCATGTTTTGAAATTAACTTTAAACAAATTCTTTGTCAAAGCACATTTAAGAGAATATTTAAAAAAAATTAACATTAAATGCAGAATTAAACATACCAAGCAACTTTTAAAATTATTTTATATAATTACTGCAAAACAACTAAATTAAATGTTCTAAAAAATGGCGAGATTTATTTATCCAGTATTTGACACATCAACAAACCACCAGAAAATTATACAAATACTTAATAAATTATCTTTTATACACATGTTGAATCCTAATTTTTTAGAAAAGAAGCAATTTAAACTATAACTACAAAAAAAATAAACAACGAACATAAAATGTTACCACAATCTCAGCAATCTCGTAATAAGTTCATTAACATTAAAATGACTTAATAAATTGTCAAAATATGAAATGATCAAGTTTGAATTAGCTTGTTAAGACACATTTTTGGATACGGATTATTACATCATATCATACTTGAATTTGAAAGATTCAAAACTTTAAGATGGTGAATAATAATTCTACACACAGTCATAAGAAAACAATAACAACGTTACATCAGTCAAATATAAAATGCCCAGAATAATTCAGAATGAAAAAAAAATGTTAGGAACCAGGAGGGTGCAATAAAATAACATCAATTACAAAAAAGTATTATTATAGGTATTTTAAGTACTTTTAAATTGATATAAATTGAATCATTTGTACTTGGAAGCATGAAAAAAACTATTCCAGATATGCAAAAAAGTAAATTGCAACCTAGATATGATTAGTATAGGCACTTTAAAATAGATGAATTCATGATACAAATGAAAACTGTGTGGACAGAGATAATACAACAGCAAGAATTATATTAAATTCATAAAAATAGTAACAAAAAATTAAATATATATAAATTATAATTTTACATCATTTGGTAAATGTAATATAAAGATTACATTCATCTTTCAGAAAAATTACCAGATAAAAGATAATACATGAATCTTTAAAGAATTTCATACATATAGTTTCCAGATACGCAAAATGTGGCTCAAATCAGGACTCCTTAAATCTCAGATTTTAATTAATTACAATTTCAAGATTATGATAATTCTCAGAAAAGTGCTTTTCATCTCATTATCACAGAGAGGCCAAGAGGTATAAATCACTGAGCAATGAACAAGTACTTTTAAAATCTAAAAATTAATACTTCATACAAAATTTCCAATCACAGATACAGAAAACAATATGTAGCAAAATTGAGTCATATCCCCCAAATTCAGTTTTTTCATACAAGAACTATAATTTGATTTATAAACACGAGCAACATTTATAAATATCTTACTGAAATATTTTGTAAGTTATATTCAATGCAAAAATTAAGATGAAAAATCTCAGTCATTCCACTTAAATCAAGAATTTAATGTTTAACAACTAAGGAGTTAATCTTACTATTAATAAGGCATTGTATAGAGCCTTTTTTATAACAATATACACGTAATGATGTGAAAAAAAGTATGCATGCAAAAAACAACTTGATGAAAATTTGTTACACATGGAAGACTCGTGAAGAAATAATTACTTTTAATGTAACAAATGACTGTATATGAGATGTTAGCATGGCACAGTAAATAAGAATGCTAAGAAATCTAATTTTCCAAGAGAAAAAAAACAATTGATGAAATAATATGATATATTTCAAAATTGTTATCACTAAAGAAAAATATTAATGCAATATAAAGACAATTCAAAGAATCAAAAATTGATTTCATAATAACACTACAATAATTTAATCATGTAATCACTAATGTCTTTAAATTTGTAACTTGGGTGAAATTTTTTGTACTACAGAAAAGCAGTTATAAAATGTGCTGCAATATTACAAAATAAACACTGTAAAGAAACAAAATGAAAATGGATGAAACTATTTAGTAAAAACTAAATTATTTTACAGAATTATTACAGTACTATAAATATCAAACTCAATTACTCAGATTTAAAAGTATAAAACTTTTATTTGGAGGGATAAATAGATCAATGTTATCTCAAAAGTATACTACTGAAATATTTCAATGTATCTAAAAAAAGAAAATAATAATAATACTTAACTTTATTTGTAAATTTATATCATTTTTTTTAAAAAGATTAAACTCATCTAAATTAATGAATTATATAAAAATATAAATAAGAGAACAGTATAAAATTTTGAAGGAAATTCACAAATTTTAAAATATTACCAATTTCAGCTCCACAGCTTTAAAAACACACACACAAAACACACACACACACAATGGCCATAATATGTCTTAATACTTCTTAATTAATATTTAATTTCTAGAAATGAATGAGCATCCAATTCCAAAAAGAAAATGCATACAAATTTATCAGAACACTGATATTTTAATAACAGAGAAATCAGGTGTTCACCAATTGCTATTATACGATGCAGGTAATGCTCATAAGATGTCTGGTTTTATGTAAACCACCAACAGATGGCATTATGCTAATGCAAGAGAAAAATCAGTGCTTGCATCAATTCCAGAGAGCGGATAGAAGCAAAAGATAAAAAAAAGTAGCATAAAAATCAGTCTTATTTGAATAAGTTAGAAAGTATATTTTCGAACATACTCGAAAAACACACACACGAAAAAAATGTGCAAAAAATGTCTTTCCAAAATAGCAGTAGTCAAAGAACAAAATAAACTGATTGAGGAATATACAAAAATTCTTCTCATTCAGGATATCTATAAAATTATTAAAAACACTAAAAAAGAAACTTTTTATCTTAAATACTAAACATGCGAGAAGATACAAATTTTAATACGAAAATATGAAAGTTATAACAGTAGGACCTTTATATAATCCACATATCCAAAATAAATAAAAGTCCAATAAAGAAAATTAAGAGAAAATATAACTTGATGGTTTTTATTTTCATTTAATAAATACACATTTGGTTATAACTAAAAATTAAGATTTTCTTAATAGTTATCCATTTTTTTTTAATTTTTTTTTTCCCCCAAGTATAATGCTTACTGACAAAATGCAAAACCTATTTAAAAACCAAATATAACACTGTTTCTTCTACAAAATATCTAATTTTGGGAAAATCACAATTTTTATTGCTTTTAAAATGGCTTCAATCTGGGTTTTCACAAAAATATATCATGTTTGAGAAACTAAAACCAACAAAAAATTTTAATTGTATTTTAAACTAAACTATGTCTTTACACATAGAAATATATTTGTACACAATATTGTGATCTTCAACTTTTACTTACTAGGTATATAATTAGTTGATTCTAATATACTATTGCTATAAAGTATAATTTCAACTATATTCATATCTAAATGTTTTTGAAGAAGAAATAAAAAGGATAATAAATAAAACTACTAATGCTACTTTTTTACTTGGTAATTATTACTAACAATCATCAGTCTTGTACAGAAAGTAGAATAAAAACCATTTCCAGGGATTTTTACAATTGTCAGTTTTTAGTCTAAAACATTTTTAAGAGTGCAATAGCTTCTTTCAAAAATGCCCAATAATTTACATCTACATTCTAGAACATAGACAATTTTCATATACTATACATATACACTACATACAATTAAAAAAAATCACAAACTTTATACAGTTAACATTAGGATTTATTTTTTCAGATAAAAACATAAAACTAAAAAACAAGCATATACATAATTCATAAATCAAGAAATACACACATGATGTTATTTCATATGGATTCTCATTTTGAAAAAATAGAATCACAAAATCTACTACAATAAATTGCTAATTTAATCTTAAAATTCTATCTTTGTTAAAAGAAAAACAAATGCAATGCTAATAAACTCTCAAATTTTAATGTATAAATTTATTTCCAATAAATAACTAAAATAAATTAAAACAATGTCATGGAGCAAAAATATAATTTTTGAGTTTATACCATGAGGCACAACCTTGTGGTCTAAATATCACATTTTTCTTACAGCAATGAATATAAAGTTATGCTCAATAAGAAGCACTGATAAAATAGTAAAATATTAGATAAAAATATACAACATATAATTTTACTTCATTTAATTTTTAAATATGTATGCAAGTATTTATAAATAATAACATACAAACACATACACAAAAAAAAAACTCCAAGAGTATATTTTATAATATGAAAAAAAGTGTGAAATAAATTCTCTTTGCAAGTTATAACATATATATTAATTTTTAAAGTTGAATTAAAGTAGCACAGCTTAAAAAAGATTGTAATTCAACATAAAAATTTTCCAAGCACAGAAATACAAAACTAAATGCACTATAAACCAAATACAACACAGAAATATTTCTAAAAAGAAGCTAGACAGCATGAATTGTAAAAGTATAGCTATAAAACAGTTGAAAAATTCTTCTAAATTAAATACTACAAGCATAGAAAACTTTAGCATGCTTTAATATACAAAAATTCCATCTCTATATAATTCCATATTTTAAAACGAACAAAAATTTATAAATCTTTCATAGAAATTCTTGATGTCCCAGTTCACTGTTTTGGGATGCATAAAAAAGTATGTTAAATAATTTATATGTTTAGCAATCTTTTCTCTTTTACAAAGTCTTAAACTTTTTATTGCTTTATTAATATCATGATTTAAAAAGTTAATTTATGTTATTTTATATATTATTTTTACTTTAAGTTTATGTACTTGTAATATTACATTTGCAAATACCAAAAAAAAAAATTAGTGGCAGAAATAATTTTTTGTAACTTCCGTAAACTGTACAAAATGTGTAATTGTTAAAAGACTTCTGTCAAATATGATATAATAGATAGCAAATAAACTTTTAGCAGTACTAATGAAAATACTTCCTTTTTAAGATTATTGGCATTCATGACAAAGATCTATAAAAGAGATGGAAATGTGTACAATCACCAATTAATTGAACAATCACAATTTGGCCATTTATAAATAATTCCGCTGTGGATGAATACTGATAATTAAAATGCATAGCTCTGAAAAAGTGTACTAAATTTCAGAAAATATTTTTTTTTCATCGTCAGATACAGAAACTATTTAGTATATCATCAACACTCCATAAATTCATAACAGTTATTTAAAAAAGATAAAATCATTGTCAAGCTTTAAAAACCTACTGCACAAGTCAGGTATGCTTATGGATGCAATGGTGACAATCTTTTTAAAAAAAAGCACCCAATAACAAAAGTTTTTTAATCTATGTTTCTAAACCAAAGGCACATGTTGGCACACAGTGTTAAAGAACAGTTCAAAACAAACCATTCGATTTTTTCAATTCTGATTGTTTCCACGATGGCATGTTGTAGAATTCGTCTTTTTTCATTCCAAGAGCCTCCTGAAAAAGGGGATAAACCAAGTTTTAAAATTGTTTGCAAGGAAAGAATAACTTGATATGTGTGTAGTGTATTTCTACTATGTTACATTAAATATACATCTATTAATCTTGTTTCCTAAAATAAGTTCTTTTAAATTCTAAATAAGAGAAACCAATGCAGTTTCATTTTTTTCACTTTCTAAAGTGCGCATGTGTGATTAATTACTTATCTTTTCTTTTTATGTCATTTCAATATGTTTATATCCATCTATGATTTACTCATTATCCACTATATATTACTTACTTTTTTCAAATATGCTTAACACATGGGTGTCTAAACTATGACCGTTTGAGGCCACATTGCAACAAAAAATATTTTCTAGGCTGCACATACAATATCTTTTTAACAAATTGAAATAAAAATTAACTCTATGTAGATTTATTAAAATAAATTAACTTCCTTTTATTATAATTTTTTTAAAATTTTAATTAGATATGTATAGGTACATATTTATTTTAAATTTGTAGAAGTTTTGCTTCATTTAGTTTGATGATGGAAAAAATTCAAATAAATGAGATGGATGAATTTGCTTTTGTTGAACAACCAAATCGATATTAGGTTCAATGGACGAGGTTGCAATTCTTAATGTATTTTCAAGACGTTGTCCATGATATCTGCCCTATTTTTGTTTTTTGTATGCTTCATTCTTGAAAATAATCATTCACAAATATAGGTACTGCCAAAAGCTGAAGACATTAATAAAGTATGATTGTGAAAGGATATTTATAGTGGGGTAGATAATCTTTATAAAACCCCAGTAAATAAACATTCCCAAATTTTTCTTTCAGTTAAATGTCACTTTGCAGTTTAATGCATTCCATTTGAAGATTAGAAGGTAAAAATTCATCATCGAGTGGATACATACATAATTCAAAATGTAAATTCTCATGGCATACTAAGATGTTTTTATTGAAATTTTTATTTCATAATTGTCAACGAATCGATTATAATTGAAAAATATTGCAAACATTTATTTTTTTTAATAAAAATATCCTAATTTGCATTTGGACCACATTTTAAGGGCTTTTGGGCTGCACTTTAGACAAGCATGGCTTAACGAAAATAAACTTGAAATTATAAAAAAAATAAATTTTTGCATGGTGAGTAATTTTTTTTTTTTATAATTATTGAAATATAGGATCCATTTTATAAAATAAATGACACAAATTGGATTAAATTTCCTTTTTTTGAAAATATTAAATGGAAAGCAAGTATTAACTAAATATAAGAAATGATATTTACTTGAAATTCGTCATCAGTGAGATAGGATTCTAAGCGCAACAGATCAACTCCAGGAGGACGGGGACTGGTCTGGAGTTCCTCAAGGCTGTATCGATCACGTGATAACTGGGATAAGACCTCTTGAACAAACATTACCTTAGAACTCTCCTAAAAATATTTAAGAATTGTGACTGAATTTTGCAAGATAAAAATAGTACTTCCGTTTTACTGAAGGAAACACTGAAGTTTACTACCCCTAGCTAAAATGTTGGATAGACAGGTTAATTCCCTTTCTAAAAAAAAGCAATAGCTTTAATTTCTTTCTACAATAAATCTCAAATCTACATAACATTTAGATAAAAGAAAAAAAGGAGCTTTTAAAAAACTGGGAATAAGCTTATAATGTGAATTAAAAATCAGATTACCAATCCTAGATTTTAACCTTCTACTACACATTTGAATTTTTTAAAGCTTAATTCTTGATGATAGAAAAAGGATGTAGTCTTTAAAATAAATCAGCTCCAGTGAACATAAATTTTACAATTTAATAACCTTTTTTTCATGCACAGATACATCCAAATCTCTATTTACATAGTAGATGTGTTTCTTAGAAAACCATTCAAAAAAAATCATGCAAAAAAATACATGTGACAAGGTAAATTTGGGGATATGTTCCACAACTTTAAAAAATCATGTAAAATGAAAAATCTCTACAAATATTTTCTAAAAAAAAAGTAATGATGAGATCCATGTTACATATTTATAAAATAAAACAATTCATTTTTATTATAAAAAAAAAATAATTAATTAGTGTTCAGTGAAAATGTAGTCTAACACACAACATATAAAAATTCAAATTAGGAATAAAACTACTAACTAACAACTATTTCTCACTACTGAAAACAAGCATGCACATTTATTGTGAATTGGATCAAAAATGCTATCATCAGTAAATATGTCAGATATGTCCAGCACAATGGTCAGTTTTGATTTAAATGAAAAATTTTGTTCGTTATTAACAGCCTCTGTTGGTTCTTTTTTTTGTCATTGTAAAGTCTTTTATTAGCCCAGTGGCTAAGTGGTTAGTGTATCATGCTTCCACACCATCGATTCGAGGTTCAAGCCGCGGGCTGGGCAAGGTTGACTCAGCCTTTCATCCCTTCAATGGGTTGACAAATAAGTACCAAGCTTGCATGGAAACTTAAAACTGGGGGGGTTTGCGTCAGACTGATCACCTGACTAGAACATCTGCTCATGCACCTCAGGGTCCAAGATCCCATATACTGAGTTGGGCACAGTAGGCCTTGGCCCTCATGGGCTGTTGCACCACTGAATTAAGTTAAAGTCTTTTATTAGGGGCTGTTTTTATGGTTTCTTAAGTTGCTTATATAATTTTTGATATCCTGCTACACAAAACAAGACTATGTTGAAATTTTAATACAAGCTCTGTATCAGGATCATAAGAAAATGTTGTTCCATACTTGTACCAAATTTTAAAGTCTCACAAATAAAATCAACTGTTAATAGCTGAACTTCACCTTTAAATTCAGCATTAATGACTTCTCTTTTATCATAAGCTGTCCAAAATTCGATCAAATCGTCCTCAATCAAAAGCTTTCTAGCAAGCTGTCAAAAATTCAATCAAATCGTCCTCAATCAAAAGCTTTCTAGCATCGACTCTCTGTTGAGTTGTTAAAACCTTCACCACCAATTGCATTTGATAGAGTTATAATTTCAGAACACACAGTCGATTTTTGTACTGCAAAACTACCACTTTGAAGGTTGCTGGCAAAAAAAAATTTCCCAACAAGAATTTAAGATTGATTAGTTCAACTGTTTGATGGCAAAAGAAGTATTTTAGTATAATTCAAAATTGTAAACCTTCTCCATGCTCCACTCTCCAGAATTGGCAAATAATATAACTTCTGAAGTTAGTGTATATGATGTTGGAACATTCTACGAATAGAGCCCTATGTGGCTAATCTTCCCAAAACAGTTAAATAAATCTTTATTATTACTGGTTGGGATTTGAGGTTTATTTTAAACCTACTGAGTGCCTGCCATTAAGATATTAGATTCAATAAAAGTTGAGTTTCACAATGCCTCCTGATTCATCCCCTCAACACATCAAAATAAATTCCAGTTCATTTCAGTAGACTATGATCAATTCTTCAAACACCAAATAATTTTTGAAAACTATTCATTTAAACAAATGGTTCGGGCACAGCATCAGACTACTTTTGCAACCAAAGTTTTTGAGAACCATGGTATTAATGAACGAACTGCATTTATTTCTATCACATTTATTTTTTTCCCCCGCCCATCTGGTATAGTGGTTAGCGATGCTGACTGCTGTGCCGTAGGGCCTGGGTGACAATCCAAGAGGATGCATGAATGTTTGTAAATGTATAGTGCCTTTGCGACAAGGGGGTTATTGAAATAGCCATCGAACTACAAGTCCTCTCGTTAGGTTGGTGGAGGTGGGAGGCCCCTGACAACCCCCAGGATGCTCCCCCTCAAAATTGAGTCGAAACAAGCCAAATCATACTGTCACCTGTATGGTGCTCAAAGCTATGGTTAATGACAGGCACCACTTAGCTTTTTGCCATGAATTTCGTGGGCCTCGATCTGGCCTTTGCCAATCAAATGGCATTAGTAAAAACAACATTTCTATTTTAATCACTTAACTTATTTAGTATATATGTAACAATTTGATGCATCAATACATTCTCAGAATTGAAACTTTGTGCCATCATGGATCCAGAACGTGAATAGTTCTAAAAATTACATCTAAAATGTAATATATTCAATAATATGGTCCAATTTATATAGAAGATATAAGCAGAGTTGCTTTAATTAACAGTTGAACAAATAAACTAATAATGAATAACAAATTATAACAGAATGATTTAATCAATGAAAATGTAATTACACATGTTAAATTGCAAAATCAATTGAATTTCATATTTTAAGTCACTTTATTTTTTTTAACTCATATTAAAGCAAACCATGTAAAGGAAATTCATGTAAAAACAGAACTAAGCGTATTTCCAAATAGATGATCTCTTAAATTTATTTTAAATTATACAACTCTCATGCAACAAAATTAAATTAAGTAATATCCCTATTGGATTTCAAGAGGACAACAACTTTTATTACTTAATATTACAAGTAATCCAATCAATCACTTTTCATTTTGAATCTAAATATGTCAATTGACTAACATCATATATAAATATTTATACTTTAGAAATCTTCATGATAACTTTCAAAAGAAAGTATCTTTCATTAAAAAAGATAAACATATTCAGGATATAAAACAGCAAAGACATTCATTTTTATAACAGGCATACAGCTTCAGAAAGTTAAACATAAAAAAAACCTGCCTCACAAAGATTAATATATTTTCGAATTTTAGCCATTCATACAAGCTTGTGACTATTGCAAAACATGGAAGATTTTTGCAATAAGCAAGCATTTGACATTCCTTATATTTATTTTCTCTCCAGGATGACTATGAAAAATACACTATACCATGTTGGTTCCATTATTTTTAAAAAATACTTAAAATAAAGATATACATTTTACCTCATCTAATCCAGCATTTTTAATGTCCCATTCTTTCCACTGTGGAAAAATGTTTGTAAAATAAAGAGGCTCTGCTCCAGCATGAACAGAAAATGCTTTAGGGATTTCTTCAGAATTTTTGCCTAGAAACATTCATTTATGATTCATAAATAAGAGATACATTTACTTTACTGGATAAATTTTTTAAATTATATGAATAAAAAGAAATATATGTTCTAATGAGCAATTACTACAAAAAAAAAATTTTCTATGAAAGTTTTAAAAGAAAACAAAAAGCAATTCATTCTAAAATACTGTTGATATTTTTTTAAAAAAAATTGTTAACCTAATTTTAAAAAAAGTAAAAAAAAAAATACATCAAATAGTTTATTCAAAAAAATATGATTCATTGAATCATATTCTTTTTTTTTATTAATCTGAAAAAAAATTTGTTTAATAATTTATAAAATCTAATAATACAAACTGAAAAGATTTGGAAGAAAATTTTTAAAAATAATCATAGACATTTGTGTAAAAAATCCAATGTTTATTTATATGTCATTGAAAATATTCATAATTTAAAACCTTTTAATTAAAAATAATCAATGTCTATTTCACATAAGAGAAAATACTAATTTTCAAATATCTAAGTTGTAAAATAAACTATTAGAATGTAACATGCATAACTGCCTTCACTAATATAAGTTACCTAATGCAGTCTGCACATAAGAACTATATATATACCAGGTGTATACATATCAAATGAGATGATTGCGAACAGATGTCGCCACGCATATATGCAAAAAATACGAAACCGTGACACGTGATTTTTTTATAGTTTGACCTTTGATACTCTTGTTTAGTTTACATTTGGACGAGTTTCAGCATGCATTGTATTTTTTTTTACTGTTTTGAAAATGTCGAATTTAAAGCCTTCCGACCACGATTTGCGGACAGCATTAATTTTTTGTCACCATCTGAAGAAAAATTCTGCTGAATCGCATCAAATGCTTGTAGAAGCATACAGTGGCAATGCTCTGAGCCGTGCACAATTCTACATGTGGTTTGAAAAGTTTCAAAATTGTGATTTCGATGTGAGAAACGAGGATCGTGGCAGACCAGCAAACAAATTTGAAGATGCTGAATTGCAAGCATTACTCGATGAAGATGACAGCCAAACGCAAGAACATCTTGCAGAATAATTAAATGTTGACCAAAGCATTGTTTCCCGTCGTCTCAAAGCAATGGGCAAGATAATAAAGGTCGGTAGATGGGTACCACATGAGCTAACGGACCGTCAACAGGAAAACCGAAAACTTGTGTGCGAAATGTTGCTTGCCCGCTACAAACGCAAGTCATATCTCCATTGTATTGTGACTGGCGATGAAACTTGGATTTATTTTGAGAATCCCAAGCGTAATCGATCATATGTTGACCCCGGACAGCCGTCTAAATCGACCACAAGGCCGAATCGCTTCGGCCGCAAGACAATGCTGTGTATTTTCTGGGATCAGGAGGGACCAATCTATTATGAGCTTCTCAAACCCAGCGAAACCGTTAATACTGATCGCTACAAGCAACAATTACTTAATTTGAACGATGCTATACTAGAAAAACGTGAGCAATACAAGAAACGGCAGCACTGAGTGATTTTCCTTGATGACAACGCACCTAGCCACCATGCTAAACCGACCAAGGACATCCTTAAGGTGCTCGGCTGGGAGCCCTTAGCGCATGCGGCTTATTCGCGAGACTTGGCTCCTTCCGATTACCACCTATTTGCATCATTGGGACACGCATTGACTGACCAGCGCTTCACTTCTTACGAAAACGTCAAATCTTGACTTGATGACTGACTGGCCTCAAAAGACCGATCATTTTTTTGGAATGGTATTCACAAATTGCACGAAAGATGGGGAAAATATGTAGCTAGCGATGAATATTATTTGGAATAAAGAAATATTAACAGTTTTCACAAATTTATTGAGCTTTTTGTTAAAAAAATCGTCTCATTTCATTTGCATACACCTGGTATATAACTACAGTGTGTGTATATATACACAAACACTCAGTTAAAAAATAACTGAACTAATAAAACTATTTTTACTGTAATAATGATTTTGTAATGCATTTTTTACACTTAACATAGGAATCAATATCTTGCAAACAAACAATGCAATACACTTCAGATCACATGATTACATTCCAAGTATAAATACCAAGCACAATCTATTCATTAGAGAAACAAATTAGTGTTAAATGCATCTATGCTACTAAACTATTGAACTGACTTCTATAACTTAATACCTTTTACTGCCTTTAAGAAGAGTATTTAATTTCCAAGCCTGAAACAGCAATGTGCAAAATACATATGCTGTTATTTAAAATAATTATTGAAAGCATTATGTAAATTATAATTTAGCTGAGTTTATAGCATTTTAAATCAGCGAAAAGTAAATATACTTTTTACATGATTCTACAGAGAATTATAATGGAAGAATACTATATACTGGTAAAAAACAGAATTTGAAAGCAATAAAAGTTATAGTATATAAGCATAATACTATAACTAGTATAGTATATAAGCATAATACTAAGCATAAGCATAACAAGAACTTTACATCTGACAAAAATAAACTTTTCAGATGGAAATAAAAACTAGAACCAGGAAAATTTTACATTTTAAGTTTTTTACATTAAAATTTGGGAGTTTCATAATTCTTTTTCGAAAAAGAAGAATTTATAATTTTTCTTCAAATTTAATACTTTTCAGTAAACAGAAATACTCCAAAATATGAAGACTTTTTAAGAAGTTGAATAATGAATTTAGAAATGATCAGTTTACATCAAACCATGTACAATGTAAGACATTAGTAAAACTAGCATTAATAAAATATCTAACCTTTTTTATTAGAATTGAAGTTATATGATGGTATAAAGCAAAAAAAATACTTGGGCAAAAGGACCTGAATTTCAAATTTGTTTAGACACTTTCTTTTCAAATTATATAATGATGAAATAAAATTCTCATAATGAATTTAAAGAGACATCAAATTTTTTCACAAATTCTAATGAAATGTAATTGTAAAGTTTAAGTAGAGTGAAAACATAAAATGTCTGGGGGAAAGAGAATCGATTTATTATTAATAGTAATGAAAACTAGTAGTAGGATGGAAAGGAAAAAGGTCACTGCTAAAATAAGAGAAATCAAATGAGGTATAAAAAATTAAAGACAAATTTTAAATTTAAACATTCATTCATAAATTTAAACTGCCATAACAAAGGGTTGCAAAAAGGGGAATGCTTTCTAATTTTCTGCACATTAAATTAAATACAACTGAATTAACAATTACATATATTAAACCACAAATACATTTACAATCATTTAAGCAGTATTCAAAAAACATATTTACGAAGAAAAATCTTGACTTTAAAACAGCTTAGATAATAGAAAGAATTTTACCTTGGCAATACTGCAAAGTTGTCTCCATAACTAACCGACGACTAATTTCCCACCTAAGTTTTGCAGATCCTGTAGAATTATTTTCACTATCTGGATCATCACTGGGCAACCAACCTTGCCATACAAACACTTCATGATCATTATCCAGCAGAAAAAATGCTTTGAAAAAATCATAATTAATTGGTTACTTTCGTATTAGCATACTGTTCTATAAATTAACCCAATTATAAATATACACATGGTTAAAATTTTCACTATTATAGTATTAATAATACAATAAATGTACACCATTGGTAACTTTTTAAAATATACCAAAAAAAACTTTTTATAATTTGAACAAGAACAGTGGTAAGTTTGCTAAAAATAATAAAATTTCAGATTTAAAACTTCTTAATAAAAACTACTCATTATTTTTATGTTATTGGCATATTTTCTTATGTGTCTTATTAAAATCACAAATAAAAAGACTGACACATTTAGAAGCAGTAAATTTTCTGGATTATTTTAGAAAGATGTAACGGACTTTTAAGTGAAATCTGAAATTATTTCCCACTAAAGTAAATTAAAAATAATTTTATACATTAACTTTTTAAAAATTATTCATCAAAAAGTTTTAAAATTCTATTTTAATATATTTTAAGCAAACTTTAAAATTAAAAAGTGTACTTAATGAACAATCAACAACTCACCTGGTTGAGAAGCATTCTTTAAATCTGATTGCAACAAAGGAAATGGACAGGAATGAGTTTTAGTAAAATATGGGCAGACTATTTCTTTGGCACACAGACTACCAGACATGCTATCAATTAAAAACAACCTGGGTGTAAAATCATAAGACAGTTTACCTGTAAGAGATGGTTAAATTGGCTTAAAGTACATTACAGCAGGCTAAAATAATTTATGTAATGTTTAGATTTTATAATTTTAAACAATATAAAAAAATAAAAAAAATTAAGTCAATTCCTACTTATATCAACAAAGAAAAATTTTATTTTAGCTACTTTTTATTAAATAGTTACAATTAATATAAATATGTATATACATATGACAGAATCACAGCATTAAGTGGTAATTAATTTTTATTAATTATCATTAAAGTATTGTATTGTCATCCAAAACAATCGTGTATATAAATTTCAGTTCAACTGAATACTTTAACACGTGAGAAAAAAACCTTTACAAGTTTTGACACAAGTCGCCGAAAATGATGCCAATGTGGTTGTATTTGTAATTCTTTAAATAATTAATTATAATCAATTAATTTTTATTAATTATTATTATATTATATTGTATTGTCATCCAAAATAATCTTGTATATAAAATTTCAGCTCAATTGAGCGCTTTAAAATGTATTTTATTAATGATTGAAAATTCCACCAAGATAAATAAATATATAAATAAATATATAGAGAGAGATTGTGAGCTAATAGTAGGAATTGAAAAAAATACTGACTCTGAATTTCTTTCTTATCTCCTCCTCTTTTAAAAATAATACATATTGCAAGGATGGAAAGCAAGGCATATACAACAAATAATAATTTATTATTCCACATTAATTCAATCAAGTGCTATATAACAGATAGAGATACTGCAATTCTTTTTTTTTTTTTTCATTTAAATATTTTAATTTAATTTCAGAGTAAAACAGATATCCTACAAAAAAAAAATATCTGAAATTTGGTTTATTGAATTAATGGATTTCTAAGTTGTTCCTTAGCTTTGTTAGCTTCAGTAGCTTATGCTACAAATTTAAAATCCAATTCATTAAGCTCTTTTACATTCATCAACATTGATAGTCCCAGAAAAAGAATCCCTGAACAATCTTTTACAAAGTCTGTTATTTTATAATATTAAATTTCAAGTCCTTCATTATCTACTTGACTTTTTTTTTTTCTAGCAGCAAATTATAAGTATATTCTAAATTGATCAATCATGTTTCATTACCTTTGTACCGAAATATTAAATTAAACTATAAAGTACATACAAAAGTAATTTTAAGTTGCAATGTATGTATTTATATGGCTTTAAAAAACTGTAACAGTGCAATTACTTGTATTTATTTTTACACTTATCAATAATTTCTAAAAAAAAGCAAGAAATTAATTGTTTTCCTAACTAAATTTTAAAAATAAGTTCATATTCCCTTAATTTTTTTTAAAGCATTCTTTCATTTCAAAATTCTATTAATTCATGGAAAACATATGATTTTGAGTCATTATTTACAGAAATAAAAGAAAATTAACTATATAAAATATAAGCAAAGTTTCTTTTGAATAAAAAATTTAAGCTTACTGTCTAAGAGAGAATAATATGGCTCATCATTTCCATTTGACCATATCCAAAAATCGTCAAGTTCTGATCCCTCTTCCACTTCAGTCAGATTAAGTTCGGCTTCTTCATCAAAATTCATTTCCATAGGATGGCTAAAATAAAAAAGAAAAAGGGGGAGGATGAAAAGACATATTTTTTTAATTATGCATTGCGCATAAAGAACTTTAATACATTACATATATACATAATTACAGAATTAATAATATATTTTTAATGAAATGGAAGACTACAAGATAAACAGAATATAATATATATGTAAATATAATCTTGACTCAACAAAGCTAAATTTTAAAACACACACATAAAAAAATATATATAGCTCTTGTGTGTAAGCTAGATAAGATATCTCTAAAATTGTGTATGTAATCTGATATTTGGGGTACATTGCATAGTTAAGTTGATCGTCAATTGTGAACCATTCAATCTTATATCATGTGAAGTTCTTACATTGGTTACCATTTCTTGTTTCACTAGAGTATGTAAAGCTCAACATCATAAATGCTCTCTGGCTTTAACCCTATGGTGACGATTGCTTCAATTTATGAACTGCTTTCTTGGGGTAGCTCAGTAATAGAATGTACTGTCTGATAGGATTCGACAATTTGCACTGTAAGCCTAACCTTCGAAAATAAATTCACATAAATTAAATTTGTAGTTCAATATGTCCATTCTTCATTACATTATGAGAGGAACATTCAAGTTGCTATCAGGGTAAATGCTAACACTATACCTTTATATTTCTTATAATACTCAATAAAAAAAACGAATTTTACAAAGTAAATTTCTAGATTTCAAATAAATATGTGTACCCACTAAATTCTAATTTAAAATGTAAGCAAATATTTTAATTTACATTGTTTAAAATACATAAATTATAATCATTTGTTTTTGGCTACACACTATATATATATATATATATATATATATATATATATATCATATTGATATAAAACTTATAATTATCTTCATCACAGGAGTACATACTCAAAAAAATTTAGAGATCACTGTTCTACGTAACAAAATACTTTCTAGAAGTTGAGAAAAACCATAACCTAATTTGAATTTGAAAGTCAATAATATAATTTTTTTAATATCAATTTTTTTTATAAGATTTAGTGTAAATATAAAATTTTAATAAATTAAAAACTATTGAACAGCAAAACAAAAAAAATTATTTGCATTATACATAAAAATTTAATTATATGAATGATTATGAATATAATATAAGAATGATGCCATATAGAATAGGGCCAAAATTTCATAGATACATTTTTCAAAGGAAAAAAAATAAAAGTGAGATTATCATAAGGTAATTATATATATTATAATACAAAAACAACAAATTCACTATCCTACAACACAGGAGTAATAATGCACACACAATCATTTACAAAAAAATAAGAACTCCTCAACAACTTTCACAATTATTATCACAACTAAACAAAGTAAGTATTGATAAGGACTGAAAGGAAGGTCAATTATGGTGTTAAAAAGAATTATTTTAAGAGAAAAATAACTAAAAAAATATATAAAATAAAAAATTATAATCTTATAAAATTAACTAAAAAAAATCTCATTATGGTTGTCTTCTCCCCTTTTTGTATAACTAACCGATAAAATTCATCCTGAGATTCAAAATACATAAATTCTACTAAAAAGTTAACAAGCAACAAGGGCTTAAATATTGATACTCGAATGTTAAATGAATGTCTGAAATATTTGACAATGGAAAAAAATTTCTGCTCAATATCTTTTCAAAAGTTTTACAGTAACCCACCAATAATAATTTTTGCAATCTTAGATATCAAAAATCAAATAAAAAATACTATACATATGTGAATTATTAAATACATGTACAAAATAAAGGTAATTTGTAAAGTATAAAAATGTTTATGTGTTAAGAATTAATCGTCGACAAATCTCAAGTTCAGTAGAAAGATTCAGCAGCGAACAATGTGGCACCTATCACAATTTAACATATCACATAAATAATTTTTTGTCAATTGTTGTTCCTCATATTCATATTCTAATGTTTCATATAAATCTTACTTTATTTATGAACTCATATCCTTCTGAGTAAGCTCTGTTCTATTTGAAAATAGTCTGTCAGACTCAAGATTAAGTATTCAGATTCCCCCAATCTTAAAATGTTTTTAAATACAAAAAAATTTATGCATCTAACATAATCAAAATTAAACTTTATTGTCCTGGAGCAGATATTAATAATGAATCATATTTTTACATTGGTAAATTTGAGTAGTCTGTTGAACAAGTAAACAAATAAGGCTCACTAAAATAACTTTTATTACATTAAAATAATTAAAGTAATTAGGCAAAAATCTAGAACTACATTGCATTAAATACTCTAAATGTTTTACTAATATCTTAAAATTAATGACTTTGGAAAGATTGACCAGTACCAGTCCATGGATCAAATGGTACCAAGTCACCCAAGGAATATTAAATTATTTTTATTTTATTTACTTTGGTGTATTTCTTTCATGTTTGTGCAGCTTTTCATGGATGAGAGGTTAATTGGGAGATGAGAGACATCACCTAAAGCCATCAAAATAGGACATGGACAATATTGTGATACATAAAATATTAACAATCAACATCCTGTGCCCTTACCAGGCCACAGTAAAATTATAAGACGTTGACTTGTTCACGCCAACAGAAAGGTACAGGAGCACTGATTTGAGCATTACTTACATCCATTAAAAAGAAGGAAAAACTGGCAACAATAACAAAAAAATTATTTTTTACAAATAATGTCAAATCATTAACGTGCTTATATCCTTTTAATTTATATCCCTAATGATACAAATTCCTTATGAATCACCCAAATTGGTAAGGATACTCCCTCCCTCTTTGGAATCTGGAGAAACTAGCACATTATCATACAAGAGCAGATGACAACATAAATTGAAAGGAAAAGGAAAATTTTAGAAAAGGATTGTGCCAATAATAAAATTAAAAACAAAATTTTATAGGAAATAGTAATAAATAAAGTAATTTTTTTCTTCAAAAATACATCTCCGTATATTCACGTAACTAACAGAAATATATACTCACTTATCTACAACTAATTGAGCAGAATGTAACAAAAATTCTCTAGTGTGAGCAGCAGATTTACAGCCATGCCAGACAATTAACTTCCCAGTTTCACAATTCACAAAGAGGAAAGAGGATCGACTTCTCAGACTTCCTTTACTTAGCTTTATTTCTTGAAGTACAGCTTCTGTTTTCATGTCTCCACGAAGCATAAACAATCTCCAAGGACCTGTTAATCATAAAACCAACATTTTAAAAACAGTGGAAATAAAAGCCTATCTAAATTTATATTTTGTTTAAGGAGTTTTAAGGAATATATCCTTTAGTTAGATATGCCATATCTTATTATTTACCTTAACAGTAACAAAAATTACAAAAAAAGAATACTGATTAAGCTGAATTAATAAAATGCTAGAACTATATCACAAACTATCAACTTTCTAATTCTTCTCATTTATCCGATGAAATAAGTGATGCAAATTAATATCTAATTCATCAATTAACACATCATAGAAGAACTAATCATTGTAATGACCTATTCTACTCAAAATATTGCACATTAAAATTTTAAGTTTATTCATATCCTGCAGAAAATAAAAATTTACAAGAACTATATGATATGAATTTATTTTGTCCTTCAGTAAATATGTGAATATATTTAAAATATAAAATATAGCAAATAGTAGATAACAAAGAAATAGTAATTAAGGAAATACCATAGTCTTTGGTTAAAAAACTATTTTTTAATCTAAAATTTCCTGTAAAAATGGATTTTAACATGACAAAGAAGTTTAAGTACAAAATAAAGAAAGCATACCACAAACCAATAACAACAAATGACCTTTTGCATTCAATAGTTGTAAAAACATTTAATGAAAATATTTACTAAAAATGACATAATACCTAAATCATCAGAAGGTTTTTCATCTCTGCGACAATTATAAACAACCATTTGGCCACGAAATAGATTGAGAAAACATGGTGGTTCTTTGCCACAAGTTACCCGTACCTGTTTGTAAAGAAAACGTTCCATTTAAAAAGAATCTATCAATATATTCCAACTTACAAGGAAAGGCACAACTAAGAAAATTCATTTGGGGTCGAGACTTGGTGTTATAGTAGTACTCCTTCAGGGTGTTCAACCCTCAATGTAATTCCACCGAATGGCCAATCAATTCGGAGAAAATAGCCTTCGAAATTCATGCTTAGCTTTTATACAATTAAATTTCAATTTCCTCCAACAAGTTCATAGCCTGGTTGGAAGATCGTCTGCTTACTAAGCCGGAGATTAGGGTTCGATTCCCAAGATGAATTTTTTTTTTCAATTCATTTAATTATTTTTTAAAATTAAATAAATTTATTTATGAAAGGTTTATTAAATTTTTTCATATTTTATGTAATTATTTTGTATTTTATAAAATAAAAAAAATAATTAAATTTATTATTTAAATTATTTATTATTAAAACTATTTAAAATTATACTATTAATTAAAAATATTTAAAATAATTATTAATTAAAATTATTTAAAATTATTAATGTAATTATTTTGTATTTTATAAAATAAAAAAAATTACTGTAATCATATAAATATTTATATTAAATTTTATAAATATATTTTGATATTAATAAATAATATTTATCATAAAATATATAATAATTATTAAATGACATTTTACATAAAAATTAGTTAAATAGTTTTATAATGTGAAATACAATATACTATAAATAAAATATTATATATAATATAAAATAATTTATAAAATGTATAATTATTAAATTAATTATTTTATGATTAATATAATAAAAAACATGTCTCTTTTTTATATATTATTAATTTAATCATTTTATAATTTTATAAAATATTTAATAAGTCCTTTTTAAATAAATTTATTTAATTTTAATAAGTTTATTTAAATAATTTTAATAATAAATTAATAATAATTTTAATAAATTAATAATTTTAATAATAAATTAATAATGATTTTAATATTAAATTAATATTTTAATAATAAATTAATAATTTTTAATAATAATTTTTATTAATATAATTAATTTTAATTAAAAATAATTCATTAATTTTAAATAATTTTAATTAATAACTACTTTAAATATTTTTAATTATTAAACAATTTTAATAATAAATAACTTAATATAAAATACAAAATAATTACATAAAATATCCTTTAATATTTAATAAACCTTTCATAAATAAATTTATTTAATTTTAAAAAATAATTAAATGAATTGGAAAAAAAAACTTCATCTCGGGAATTGAACCCTAAACTTCGGCATAGTAAGCAGACTATCTTCCAACCAGGCTACGAGCTCGTTGGAGGAAATTGAAATTTAATTGTATAAAAGCTAAGCATGAATTTCAAAGGCTATTTTCTCTTAAATGACAGGCCATTTGGCAGAATTACATTAAGGGTTGAACACCATAAAGGACTACTACTATTACACCAAGTCTCGACCCCAAATGAATTTCCTTAGTCGTGCCCTCCCCTTGTTAGATTAAAAATGAAAAGCAACAGAAAGATAATATCTATTTACCTAACTCGTAAACAGAAAGAAATATTCAATGGCATAATATAAAATTTAAATATAAAAATATCAGATACATTTTATCTAGACAATTTGGTTCAATTCTTTAAGTTTAAGCAAATTTTTTTCCCTTAGTTTCAATTATTAATAGAATTATGAAAAAAATGGGCATCGCAAATATTCTTTGTTGATTGTTAGTAGCATTTTGAAACAAATCTCTAGCAAATATTTATTATTATAGGACTGATTTAAACTTATGTCTTGTAACTTCTCAACAAAATTCAACTAAACCTAGTACAAATTTTGAGTTAATTTTAAAATTAGCAAACAAGTTACATATTTAAAAATTTAAATATATTTTATAGCATAATAGTAAGTATTCCATTCTATTACTTCAAATATGCATTTTAAATCAATAAAAGTAAACCTTTTTTTAAAAAAATAAATTATAGTTAAAAAACTAAAAAACACGTTTTTATAGTCAAACTAAAAAGCAAAAAAAAATAATTCTTAATATAAGAATAAAATGATTAAACGAAAATTAATGTCATTGGATTAAAAGCATGGGGTGCCCTATATTAATTGTTATAATTTCTTACTAGTTCTATTCCAAAATGCTGAGTTAGTGTAAAAATGTAGTACAAAGCACCCCACACTTTTACCCCAATGACATTAATTTTCTCTTATTCTTATATTAAGAATTATTTTTTTACTTTTTAGTTCGGTTCACTATAAAAGCGTATTTTTTTAGTTTTTTTTAAACTACAATTTATTTTTCATTTTTAGTTCGATCTACAATAAAGGCTTGTTTTTTTAGTTTTTAAAACTATAATTTATCATTTGTTGAATTTATCCTTGAGTTTGATATTTGGAGCCGGAATTACGTGGCTGCTAGAATTAGTCTTGCTCTTCAATGGATATTAATGAATCTAAAGGGTATTTATTCTCTCCATTTACGGGGCCTCAGATGAGTCCCATTTCGTTATATTTCAAAGATTCCATTTCTATAGATACAGGTCTAACTAATAAAAGTGTGTTAAGAAGAAATATTAAATGTCAATTGTATTATCACCTTTTAAACATATTGCTATAATTTTAATTCGTATTATCACTTCTAAACGCATATTGCTTTACAAAAATATAAATTATTTAGAAGTTAGGACATAATTTTTTTTTTTTCACATGCACGAGTCTTGCGGTTTTAGGGTTGCACCTTAATCTTTTAGTCGCTAAATCTGAAATTAATCTTTTAGTCGCTAAATCTGAAATTAGTCACCAAATCTGGAAATGGCACGTGGAATTAGTCGCCAAATCTGAAAATGGTTTATGCAATAAGTCGCCAAATGGGGAAGTGGTACATGGAATTAGTCACCAATTCTATAAGTCGTATTTCTAATTATCCTAATCAGGATAATGGAAGAAAATTATGAAATTATTGTACTGTACTCAGTCCTTGACAATTGTGCAGAATTTTGAATTAATCTGACCTTTAAAAGTGGGTAAAAATTTAGTTCAAAGATTCCCTTACATACAAGTGAAACTTATAATAAAAATATATATCTTTTCTATACTATATCTTACATATCAAAAAAAAAAAAGAAAGAAAGAAAAACGGCAAGGAAAACAACAAAAAAGAATGTCAAGGAATATATTGTACTTTCAACATTAAGAAAATTTTGTATTAAAATTAATGAATTTTAAGGACATTTTTTAATTTAAAGAATACAAGTAATTTTAAACATACATTATTTTACAACTAGAAATTCTAAACATACATTACCACATGGGTCCTTAAATTTACTAAGGACGATTATTAAATTTATTTTTTGTGTTCATTTTGTTTGAAAAAATGCTTTGTTTTATAATACACCTCACATCTTTTGCAATGTACCAAAAATCCCTTCAAGCATATTTTTCCATGTCTATTCTTATGTTTTTCTAGCCATCCATTGCTACCTAGAAATTGGTCATATCCCAATGCCTTCACATATTGAAGAGCTTCCTCTATTACAAAAGGTCCAGAGATTGGAATATTTTTATCTCGCATTGTGTGTATCCACTTCAAAACTGCCTTGTCGACATAGTTTTGAACAAGAATTTGAGTAATTATAATTTTGTAAATTATCTCGATTTTTTTTATAATAGTTCATTTGTTATTGATAAGTTGTTGAGGAATACCAAATTTTAAAACAATATCCTTTTTCTTGAAGCCTTTATCCACTTCCTGAGGAGCTACAAGAAACTAAGACACCAGTACGACTGATCAACACTACAATTAAACTGAGATTAGTTCAAGAACACGTGGGCACAAGACAACTCCACTGAGGGTGAAAGGGAATATCAAAGATGTTTCTAGTGAACTGGACAATGAGGGTTAAAGGTTGCACTTCTTGGATGAAATGCCCAGAATTCCATTGCTCTGGATGAGTTAGGCCCCTAATAAAACCAGTACAAGATTTATGGCCACCATAAAATGCATTAAAAGAGAGAATAACATGAAATGTCCAGAAATAGTTTAAAAACAGGGAGGAAACAGGTTTGACTGTATACATATATATTACGTTGGAGAAAGAGAAATCCATTATTTTTTTGGTTGATGGCTGTAGTGTTGATATCTTGTGAAGTATCGATCAACAAATTTCAAACTTATGCACATTGCCCAGGTGACATTTCACACTAAAAAAAATTCTTTTGCTGTTTTTTGCTTGGTCCATTCAATTGTGAGTTACAGGGTGTTGAAAATGGAAGTCAATAAAAAGAAAATTCAGTGCATTTTACAGTTTCTCTTTTATAAAGGCGAAAATGCAAGCCAGGCGGCTGAAATTATGAATGGTGTTTATGGTGCCGATACTGTAACAGCTAATTATGTGCAATTTTGGTTTCATTGATTCCGTTCAGGCATTTTTGATGTTAAAGATGCATCTTGCCCAGGCAGGCCTGTCATCGAAAATGTCAAAAAAATCACAGAAACAATCAAAGTTGAGCGGCATGTTAGTAGTCGTAGCATCGCCCAGAAACAAAAGATCGACTATATAACAGTTTTAAACCATTTGGGCAAAGTTGGATTTAAAGAAGCTCGATGTTTGGAAACCACCCCAATTAACACCAAAAAACATGATGGATCGAATTTTTATCTGTGAGGTCTTGGCTAAACGGAATGAAATCGACCCATTTCTTAAAGGGATGGTGACTGGGGATGGGAAATGGGCCAAATACGACAATATTGTGCGAAAGTGATCATGATCAAAGCGCGGTGATGCAGCTCAAACGGTGGCCAAACCAGGTCTAGCGGCCAGGAAGGTTCTACTGTGTATTTGATGGGACTGGAAAGGGATCATTTATTATGAGTTGCTTTCATATAGCCAAACACTAAATTCAGATCTCTATTGTCAACAACTGAACTGTTTGAAACTAGCGATTGACCAGAAATGGCCAGAATTGGCCAACAGAAGAGATGTTGTATTCTATCAGGACAACGCCAGGTCACACACGTCTGTAGTAACTCACCAGAAACTCTGGGAGCTTGGTTGGTAAGTTTTAATGCATCCACCATATAGTCCGGATCTGGCACAAAGTGATTACCACCTTTTTCTCGCATTGCAAAACTTCCTGAGTGATAAGAAATTGGGATCAAGAGAAGATTGTGAAAATCGATTACTAGAGTTTTTCGCCAATAAGGATCAAGACTTCTATGAGAGAGGCATTATGAAGCAACCTTTGAAATGGCAACAAATTATACAAGAAAATGGTGCATATTTGACCCAAATCGGACAACCCAAAGCATGTTAAATAAAGCCTTGAATTTCATGCAAAAATAATGGATTTCTTTTTCCCCAACCTAATATATACAGGGAGAGTGTGAACTAATAGTAGGAATTGAAAAATAAGCAGTAAGGATGGGAAAAAATGTCAATTGTTTAGAAAATTATTTTAATTAGTTTATCATATATTATTGTATAATTTTATCATAATTATAAGTTGTTGTTTTTAAATCCTACTTAACCGTTTTAAATATTCAAGTATACTCACATGAGGTCCTTTCTCTTCATTTAGCTCAATGGTCATGAGAGCTGAAGCCCCCTTTTCAGTAATTGGAGATTTGTCCCCTTGCCAAAAAAAATAAACCCAACGTTTTCGACCCACAAAGGAATAACGAGAGGCTTCTCCTTTAAGAGTTCTGCCTAAAATGAAAAGTTTTCTTTTACAATCTTTAAATCCTTTTGTCAGAGAAAAAGCATTTTTTTCCTAAGTTATCAAAATATTTATTAATAGGCTATAAACATTAATAAATACAAAATTTTATGTAGATTTTTAAAAAATTCCTTCCAAAAAAATAAGAAAAAATCATAAAACCTTTTTAACATAAATATTACACATTGTCAAAAAGTGATATAAAATCTACACACATGCACAATTTTACAAACTTAAATGTGTAACATCAACTGAAATGATCTAGATCCAGTTTTTGTGGTTTGTTATCTATTCATTCAGTAGTTTCAAATCTTTTCCACACATAAATTATTCCCTCCTTCTCACATTCAAATAAGAAATAATACTGTATATTATATTCAAGGAAAGCATTTTTCATTTTTTCCCCCATATTAGAAAATTAAGTATTTCACTTTTTAAAATTTATTTCAACTTTATGATTGTATTCACTCACCTGTGTTACTTATCATGTACTGCCATCGTACAACATAAGTATCATAGTTATGAAACTGTCCCCAGCTTTCCTCTGGTAATACTTCAAAACCATGTTCTGAAATGTGCCACATTTTGTGAGAAATACTCGTAATTCTGAAATGACGACGCTCTACTTCGTCATGATACTCCAAACCTCTTCCAATATGGCTGTTTTCCAAAATAGTGTCAGGTTCTTCAAGTTCAGAATCTAGCATTGTTTTGGCATCACAGGGTTTTAGATCAGATATACAGGTTGGAAATTTACCATTCTATGAAAAGATAAAACATTCATTTTTATAATTAAGAGTTCAGAAATATTTTTTAACATCTATCATTTAGCTGAGAAAGACACTGTAGTTATATATATTTATGTATATAATGGATCACTCTATATTTAAAATATATACAGTTGAACCTGTTTTTATGAAGTTGATAAAAACCGCATAAAAATAACCGCACAAAAAAAATGTTCAAAAGTTTACTTGAATTCTCACATATAACAAGCCAATTCGTCAAAATACTGCAGAAAGTTTTTTTTTATGCGGTCACACAAAAATAAAATCGCATAAAAAAGGACCCCACAAAAACAGGTTCGATTGTATATATATTCTACTTTAATATCTCAAACACTAATTTTTCTTTTACATAATAATCAGTTATCCCTTTTAACAAGATAATCAGTTATTTAAAAAACAGGTTTTAGAGAGCTAATTCAAACAATTCTGGAAAGGAAAATGTATTTTTATTCAAAATCCACTACAGTCAAATAATTAAAAATAAAAAAAATTCCACCTTTTCAAAAAATAAATGCTAGTAAAATTCCATTTATAACTGTTCAGAATACAAATTTAATAAACGTAATAAATCAGAAAACAACTCCAAAAATACTAAAAAAAGAAATTCATTTAAAATTTAATATATAATTTTTTTTTATTCCCACTGAATCACTTTACAAAACAATTTTGAGCATAATATGTCTTTTTAAATGCTTAATGCATTCAGCTTTAACAATATAAATAAAATTAATTCAAAAATTTTCCACCTTATTATTGTTTTCATTGTATGTTTTTTGAGTAATGAGGGGATGGATATTTGGCCAATCAAAAAATTTTTCCTTAAATAGAACTGGTTCTCTGTGCTGACTTGTTTTCTGAAAAGTAGTCCACTCTGGTCGTTTTTCACCTTGACTCTTTAAAGGTCCCTCTGAAAAATGATGTAGTTTAGCAATACATGATTCCTTAAAATTAATTATTATCAGAAATAAATAGTCCATATGTATTAAAATTTATATTTAGTTAAATTTTTAGAAATACACACATAAAAAATCCTCTTTTAAGGTTACCCTACTGTTTATTTAATAATTCTTGAATTTAAGGTTACTCTACAAATGTTTATTTAATAATTCTTGAATTTAAGGTTACCCTACTAATGTTTATTTAATAATTCTTGAATTTAAGGTTACCCTACTAATGTTTATTTAATAATTCTTGAATTTAAGGTTACCCTACTATAATGCTTATTTAATAATTCTTGAATTTTAAAACAATGTTCCTTAGCTAATCTCATAATTTTTTTAAATTGTAAAGAACAGTAGTCTTTTCTTTTAACTGGTGTCATTAAATGAAAAATAATAAATCAATATATTTAAACAACATAATTTAATAAAAAAACAAAAATATGCGAAAAAATGTATTTTTTTCAAATAATAATAATAAACTAAACTTTAAATATTTTGAATAAAATGCAGTACTTGATCCAATAAATGCATGTAGCTAAGCAATGTATAAAAAATATAATAAATAACACTTAAATTTAAAGTACTGTTCATTCCACTTAAATAATTCACTTACTTCCATTTTTTTTGCATTTGAAAATTTTAAAATGGACAACATTACATCTTGAACTAAATTATATTATTCATTTAATAATTAACCATACATGGTTTAAAGTTTAAACAGAATAATTGCTTCTTTAGCAAAAATTATCATAAAATAAGTTTAACATGAATTTTAAAATTAATCTGAAGTAAAATGCATAAGAACGACAAAGAGACTCCTGAATGGGGGAAAAAATTTGCGCAGAGAATTTACATACGAATTTTATCAAGCAGAAAATTTGCAAAGTTAAATGCATAAGATTTCAAAAAAATGGCAACTTTAATACAGAAATGTAAAATTTAAAACCATATATAGGCCTACTACAGATAACTATATTTTTAATATGGCTAATAATTAAAAAAAAACAAATGATGGCATACCAAATAATGCATTTAGTGGATTTATGTCACATTCTGAATAATTGTAGCCTTCATTCCAAAGATCTTGAGCTAAAGACACAGCACTCTTTCGAAGTTCAGTCCCTGCAAGTTTTCCACACCACACGTACATATCAGCTCCAAAGTCAAATACATAGATCTAAAACAAGATTGTATGAATTTTAAAGATAAACAAAAAAAAAAAGGTAGTAAAATCTTAAGTCATATTTACCAAACAGCTATATAAGTTTTCACAATTAAAATTTTAATTTTAAATTAATGTAAAAGAAAATTTTATTTTTTGCTATATTTTTTTTTAAAAAAATAAATTTGTTATAAAATGAAGAGATGTTAATTGTATACAAATTACAATTTAAAATGTCACCTATGAGAATAGCAATAAGTAAAAAATAAGACTGAAGTAAAAAAAAATGAAGAAATTTGAATACCATGTCTGGTTTGAGCATTTCAATTTTTGGCACTGCTCCACAAAATTCATCAAAAGGTTTTAGCTCATTTTCTTCAAGTCTGTACACTGCATTTGTATTGACAATTGCAATTTCATACAACTAAAATAATATTGCATTATCAACAATATATCATGTATTGAAATTTTATTTAAAAATACATAATTCAAACTGATACTTCATTGAGGGAATTACAGAATTATTTGAAACTAAAACAAAATTCAAAAAATATTATCCTCGAATTCGATCAAAATTTCAGTGTAGTGTGATATTTGTCACACCTTATAATATGCTCCCATTTACTACTGTAAGTTACACCATGAATTGTGAAATAAACCAGTTGAATAGGAATCATGCCATGATGAAGTAAGCCAACAGGATTTCAATTCTTTCTGCAACAACTATATTAAAGAGGAAGTTTGCTGTATTTTCTATCATATTTCAACTTCTCCAAGTTTTTTATTATGGTCATTTTGGTTGTCAACTGATATTTTCTTTTAATTTAAATTTCTTTTAAATGCTTTCATACAATAAAAGTTGTTACTGTTAAAGTGGCTACTGATCACTGAGCCTTCTGACCTGGTAGTGTAGGTAAGTTCAACAAATGGTTCAGTGAGATAGAAACTATAAACTAATTTCAAACAGCTCCTATATCCAGACTTCTACCAGGTGTGACTCCCACATATTAACATTCATAATAAATCTGCTTAATGTAATAAAAAAAGGAGAATACTGAATTATAATTATTTACAAGGGTAAAATATAAATACACCACTACTAATTTAGTTGCATTTCATAAGATTAATTTATTTTTTTTAAAAAAAATGATCTAACACTAAAAGTTTGATACTGTCTATAAATCCTTTTGATCCTACATCAAGCAGAACAGTGCGACGTAAATATTTACTCCCTCACTCACTTATCCTACATCATATAAACAATGCTATAAATGAAAGCTATTTAATATCTGTGTATTTTAAAGGAAGAGAGCAAAAAGATGGAATCAAAGCTCACCTCATCTTCATCTGGAGCTCCAGCAGCTCGAATTTCCTCACTTTTAACTGATAAAACATTGAAAAATTCTTCTTGCAATCTTGAATGAGCACTGTTTTCTTCTTCAATTATAATAACATCAGACTGTCCCTTGAAACCAAGGTCTTTTGAGCTCTGCACCAAATTTGCTACTTCTGCAGCCTGCAAAATATGGTTGAATTGATCATAGAAAGTCTCTAGATTTATTTAATAGAAAAACGAATAAATAATTTCAGATGATAAAATTATACAGGTCAATGACAGGATTTGAATATTTTAACAACCAGTCCACTTCTCTATCTATGGTTTTAAGTATTAAAAATAAGATTATTTTAGATGGAACCTTAATTAAATGCATCACTTCAACAATAGTTCCCCAAATGTGATAAAAAAATTATACATAATTTTTTTCAAATATGTAAGAACTATCATATCCCATCAGTAATACAAATTCCTTTCCTAAATAAAAATTTGAAATTGATAAGTTATACAACAAAGTTATATCTTTTATGGATATTAATTTAAATATTTAATAAATATGTATTATTATTAATGATGTCCTTCAGTAACTGAATTTTTATATTGAAATTTTAGAATACTTCTAAAACATTCATATTAAAAATAAATCCTTGATATACATAAATACACAAATGCTACAATTTCAGACTCATATTCAATCATTTTGTAGTTGTTTAATATCAAATGAATGATATATGGCACCTTACTGTCTTGCTTTAGCATTAAGATGAATTGCTTTAAAAGAAGAAAGAAAAGAAAAGAAAGCCACTAAGTATATTTTGTACTAAAAGTTAAAGCTTGTATACACAACGCAATTGTCAAACAATGTTGTACAAGAAAAATCTATAAACAAATAAGTTACTTTAAATATTATTTTAAGTAACCTTACATTTACTCAAATTTAAAAATAAAAAAATAAAAAACTTTTTTGATAAACAGAAAGTTAGACAAGCCTGAGAAGGAATTTTTTCCATGTTAAAAGTTAATATAATCAAATAATATCTCCAATTTTCTACCAAAAATTACATTTAGGGAGACTCATTATTTCAGTTATTTTGATAAATGTCCTTATTTTTACACTAAAGAAATAATTTTTACTATTTCGAATAATGTTTACATACCCTACTTTTTTTTTCAAATGAAAGATTTTTAAAATTATATATAAATTAGCTGGTATACCCGTTCTTTGTGTGGGTGAATTGATAAATTAAACAATACAGATTGAAAGATAAAGAAGTTTTTAATGAGTTAATTTTACGTGAACTGAAATTAAACAAAAACAAAAACTGTCTGCATATCTCAGCTGAACAAAAAACCATATTTATTAAATTTTAAGTCTGTAGATCTAATAGCTGATAAGAAGGATTTTTTTTTTATTTATAACGCCTCTTGTGAGTCGATTTTCAAAAACACCTTCCTAAAATGATCTCTGCTCAGGAAAAGTAATACACTGTTACACTTTTTGTGTAATGAATGCTTAAAATAGTGTAAATAATTTATATTTTGATGTGTAATGCGTTAATATTACTTTCTGTTGTATTTATTTTCTGTTAAAATAGTAATATTCACCAGCAATGCTGTTCCTTACATTATAATGGTAATTCAACAGAAACATAGTGAAATGTTGGCGGAAGAGCCAAGTTGGCATCATTTTTGGAAAACATGTTGGCAACTTGGTGATTGATTGAATGGTGCAGAAGTAGATATGCTGTAGTGCCACCCGGTAGGGAGCTGCAACAAAGAGGATAGCACAAAAACCTAGTCCACAAAAAATCCATACACATGCTAGTTTTCATAGTGATCGGTTGAACAGTGTTGGAGTGATGCAATTTCATACATATGAACATCTATTTATATATTTATAGACTTAAAACCTGGTTAACTTATTAAAACATGATTCTTATATAATTAAGAATTGTATAATATTAATAAGAAGCTGTATATACTTGGAATAGAATTTAAACTACTTATAATAAATTTAAAACATTGCAATTGTATTTAATTTTCCAGAGCTTGCTATTAATTTTTAAAAATATACATATAAATGCCTACACTGAAAAAGAAAATCTAATATACCTTTACTCTTTCAATCACGTTACTGAATTCACCATGCCAGCAATAAACTTGATTTGGAGTCACTAGAACATAACTATCGCCATGATTCAAAGAAGAAGCTTTGGGCTCAACCAGTCTCACTTGGGCTCGCCTACGACCTAATACAACAGCAAGTGAGTCAAAAGGCAGCACTTTTCTAAAACCTACTGAATTTCTATTCAGTATATGGCTAATTTTCTATAAAAACATCTTAATTTTAAAAAGCAACCAGATTTTTTTTTTTAATGACGTTGAACATTTTTCAACTTAAGTACATAATTCAATACATATCACTGGGAAACAATTTGTAACACAAACTCGACAGAAATTAATAAAAGAAATTAAATTTTCTTTTTGTCATGTCAAGTTTTTTCTCTACACTTTTTCTACTCTTCATTTTGTGAGAATAAGTATGGAAGTGAAAAGCACTATTGTTCCCCTATTGCTTAACATAAAACTTTTCCAACTTCAAAGGGGTGAATGATGCAGTAGGAAATTAACGACAGGCACAATATTGTTTACACTAGTTCAGTTGCACTTCAGATACTGTAGTGGAAGATGATGTGTTTCAATCTGTTATAGTGAAGCATATTCTGATGTGGTTTACAAGGTTAGCAGTTTATAGCTTTTATTTAAATATAAACTCAAACCTTTCCTTATGTCTGCCTCTGCTAGTTCATGTTATAAGATCTTAGGTTAAAATGTAGGCATCATGTCTTAAGTTTTAGAGAGTCATCTTTATTAGAATGATTTTAACTGTTTTTAAATACAGATTTTTAATTTTCTTGAAAGAATTTTTTTTTTCATGAAATGCTTTTTTATTATTATTGATGAAATAAAAAGCATTACTATGAACAAAAAGAAAAAATCAATACAATAATCAACAAAGAGAAGACAAAAAATAAAATAAATTAGTGTCTTTTTATAAGAGCAAGTAATCAAAAAATACCATTTAGAAATTCTTGTTACCTAAATTTGTTTAAAATTAATACATCTGCACATTATTTTTAATACAATATTCTTTACTCATAGTATCATTTAAATTTTATAATGTACAACATGCAATTAAAATTACGGATAGAGTTAATTTTTTTAAAAGAAAATTAGATTAACACAATATTTTAAAATATACTATGCACAAACTTATAAAGCTTTTCTAAAATTAAAATCATAACACTTGTATGCTCATAAATTATGAGATCCAACATAAATATTTGAATTATTGCCAACCAACAAAAAAAACTGATCAAAATAAGTAAAAATCAAGTGTTTTCCTAGTAAATAAAGCTTTAAATGGTCAAAAATAAAAGGAAATGAAAACTTCTCCTTAATGTCAAATATTATAATGACCACTACAAAATTCCTGTTTAAAATAATAAAACATTATAAACAGTAACTTACTACAAACACTAAATATAAAAATTACAAATTTCATTTATCTTCAAAACAATGTTTTTCATAATTATAAACGAGATTTTAAAAAATATCCCATTAATAGATTAAGTACTTATTAAATATATGATGAAGAATTTAAAAAGAAAAAAAACCTTTTATTTGTATAAGTGAAATTTTGTTTTCAGTGGATGGATCAACAGGTGCACCTTTCTTCAGGGCAACATTTTTGAAGTCTTCTGTGCTTGCCAAACCAGCCAAAGCAGATAAAGCTAAGCTGGAACCCTTGGCCACTTCAAAAAGAAAAATCAGTATGCATTCATATTTAATAATGCTAAGAGCACAATTACTAAATAAATGAGCCTCTAAAATAAATAATTCAGATGACAATTTGTTGGATGAATTTAACAAATTTTATTAAAATTCTACTTGTCTTTACAAACGAAACACATTCAATCAATTTAATCTAAAATATACTTAGTAATTTCTTACTTAATTCTTCATGCTCTCATGAACAATATTAAAAATCAATAACAGTATAATCAAAAACACAAATATATACTTTCCCTCGGTTTTCTTACATCTTCCCAAAAAGCTAGACTCACTTTTCTTAATAAACTTAAAACTTTTATGTTTTTACAACTATAAATGCCTTCATTTTTTCAGCATACAATTACAGAAATTCTAACACAGTTTTTATGTACCATTTTACTATGAGAATATAGTGATAAGAAATATAGTTACAATAACTAAGAGAAATTTTTTTAAAGCTTAATTTCCTTCTTGTATAATGTATATTTAAGTTAATAATATTTTTTTTAAATCAAAGCTAGTTAAGATTAGTGAAATTTCATAATATAACAAAGATATTCAAAAAATAAACAGCTTACATCTTTCAATTTTCATTCGTTCCAATTCTCTTTCAGCAACGCCTTTGTAAATTTCTTCGTAATTTTGCTTGATGTCAGAGCGTGAGGCTAACAGCCTTAAGGGATTGCCAGAACAGGCATGCTTCCTTTGTATTTTGAGCTTTTCTCTCCTTTGGCTTAGACTAAAATTATACACAAATGTAATACATTACAAAAGTTGACAAAATTAAAAAGATATAAATAAAAACAATAAAAGATTCAATACAAATTTTGTGGAGAAATTGAATACAAATAAAGAAAACTTTTTCTTCAATACTATGTATTCTAAAAGTTATAATAATAATTGGTCGCAATTCAAATGCAAAAAATATATAAAAATGCAGAAAAAAATTCTTTAAAAGAGTAAATAATAAACACATACATAAAAAAAAATAACTTACAGTTCATGAGTTTCAGAAGACAAATATTCAAAAACTTCATCAGAGATATCAAAACTGCTCACACTTATTCTACTTATTCTGTCTTTGACGGATTTGAAAAAAGAAGTAAAACTTTCATCATCAATTTTAGGAACTGAAACTGTGTTCACTTTAGTTACCTTTTCAAGTTCAGAGGTACTGCCTAAACAATTAAATCAAGAGGATAAGTACAAAGAAAAGAAAATAATAAAGTATTTAAATCATACACTTATAACAATATTAAAGGTAAAAATATAGATTATTTCAATACTTAAGATTTCATTTCCAATAAATACTGTATGTAAATAATTTAAGAGCTCTGTTTAATATTCTTATTTCAAAAATCATTCCGTTGATATCTAACAAAAAGCTTATGTATAAAAAAAAGTTCTGGTCACCAAAATTTTAAAATTATACATTGATAAAGGACCACATATGTATAAAAATCTTTTGTAAAATGATGCAATATCTCTCAAGTATTCCCTAAGAAAATTCATATTTAAAGTTCAATGATTCTTTATATTCTTTTCATTTCCTTGCTCTGCAGTAACATAATACCATAAAACAAAGTGATTAAGACATTTGACAATCAATCATTTGGTCAGAGGATCTAGCCTGAAGTAATTTTTTACACTATATAATTTAAAATTAAATTATAATTTCTTGGAATTTTGAAAAATTTCTATTACCAGACCAAATACCATACAATTTGGCAATAACTTTGTGAACAAAAATAAATGAAAAATTAGTTTACTCATTTTATAATCTCCATTTATGTAAAATTACATTAATTTGATGAAGATGAAATTACAGAAATTATAATACACATTTTTAAAATAGATTACATTAATTTCATAACAAAAATAGCAATATATGCATAACTGAAATATGATGCAATAGTTATACATAATTTTATTATATTTCTTTACTTATCATTTGCTTCACAATACCTCTTAATTACTAGATCAATATTTTAAGTTTTTAAAAAAAAAATGATCATTGCATTTTTTTAAAAAAAATTTTGAATTGAATTACATTTGACAATCAATATTTTAATAAGCATGAATAGAAAGGAGTAATAACATTTAAATAATTATAAACACTCATTAATTGTTTAAATAAGCCAATATAAAACAAAATTAAATAAGAGTTATATATATATAAAAGGATAACAAGAGTGGACTGTAAATCTATAAGCAACTCACTAGTTGTGATCAAGGAAGACTGACTCTTGCTTAAATGGTAAGGAGAAGAAGGCGTACTTTGACTAAGATAACTGGAAAGCTCTTGAATGTTGGCTGCAAGAGGATAAGAAAAATTACCAACTTGTATAAAATATAACCAATACTATACAAATAAAAAAGTTTAAAAAAAAAAGAATGAATAATAAAAATTTTCAAAAACATAATTTCCTCAGATTATATATATGAGGTTAGTTCCCGATGAGTTATTTAAGCAATGTGCTTTTAAAACAATAAAATTATTAATACATTTAATATAATGTGCATGAAGTTTGTTCAGCATGTCATCATTTACCGCAATAACAAAACTTATCCATTGCCAACACTCACAGTATAAAAAACACAAATAAGGAGTCAGTGAGGGTTGTCAATAGTCCTGTAAAATTAATAAATAGAAATTTTGCATTCTTACATTTGACCATCTTGCCCTTAGTATGACTCCAAAATCCTAAGATTTTATTAAGTTGACAGATGTATGTAGTTATGATGTTCAATTGTCGAACTCTTTCCTTGTAGTCATGATGCTTGCAAAATTTTTGACATAATACAATTCTTAATATTTAGGTATAATATTAAAGCAGTTCTAAATTTTATTCTTTTTAGGCAACGAGAGAGTTCACCAATACTGAAATTTTTTAATATTATCCTGTAACTTTCTATTTTTACCATTTTGTTTTCTTCCAGAACTTTCTCTGGTTCAAAAGCAGTTTCATTCTCAGTGGATCTAGAAGCCAAGTTCCTCACAGAGTTTTACAGACCGTTTAATTGTGCGGCCCCCCCCGGGGGGGGGGCGATCTTGAGAAGTCTTCACAGTTACTGAATTCTATTGTACATGGTCAACATTTGGAATATTTCTTGTTTCTATCTTCACAGTATTTCTTTGTTCTACAATAAAAGATAATTTACATCAAAAACCCATCAGCACACATTGTACCAATTTCCTGGCTTGCAACTTGATTTTTTCAACCATGTTCAGGTTGGGATCTTTTGGGTGATTGAGTGTGTTTTAAGAAATGTTACAAGTATACAAAATGAGAGCATAGAATCTGCATATAATGTAAAATGTGTGTATTTATTCCCACTTATCTTAAACTTGACATATATTTACTTAATATTCTACAATCATATAAAAGATCTTTGGTACTTACTTATTTGCATCACTGCAGCAAAATTTGCCCCATAAGAACTGCACCATTTTCAACCAAAATCCGACTGCTTGCCCCCCCCAAATAAAACTCATAATATTCTTCTTGTTTTGATATCATAGCACGATTCACATGGTGCAAATTTTGCAGCTGTGATGCTAATATGTAAGTCCAGATCTTTAATCGGATGCAAACTGAAAAATGTTTCTTTATTATTTACAGAAAATACAAATTAAAAAATAATTATTTACAAAATTAACAGTAAAATAAAAATAAATGTACAAAAACATAAAATTTTTTACTTGTTTTGCTGCGACTCTGCACAGGTTTGGGGCTGTATTTTTTCCTGCTGATGACAGGACTGGCCTGAGGAGAATATCGCATTTGGACCATTTTTCCAGCCACAGTAAACTGATTAGCATCTTTATCTTCCACCCGATTTCGCCACTGGTCCTGTGCTTCACCCAACATCATAATCCGGTCAAGAAGGCTCTTTGGCCTCTCCCCTGTGGGTTTCTAAAGAATAAAGAAAAACATTTCATTTTACAGGAAATTTCAGTCACACAAATGCAACAAATAGTGGCAGAATAATGGATACTTTCAAATACTTCAGTGAAAAAAATGTTTATTTCAATGATAAGTGCAAGAATTAAATATTTACCTGTCAACACTATCAAAAATTTAACAAAAAACCTTTACACAACAACATTTTTTAAGCTACAAAAAGCAACATATCATGATTCGCAACATTGATCCTAATTATTTTTTCTGTCTCAACAAACTAAAAATAGAAACAACATTAATCCCAAATTCAATTATAATCTTAGCATCAGATCATATTTATAAGTGTTTAGTTCTATTTTTAACAAGATGTTTCATTTGGATAGGATAAGAATGATTTATTTTATATTTTACACAACATAATTAAAGCCCCTAAACATTAAAATAAATAAGAAATCAATTACATGGTTAGTTGGCTAGAAGTATCAAGACATTAAATAGATGTACTTTTACACAGATTCATATTCAAACAATTCCAAATTACCTACACCAAATCCGTTATAATATTTTAAGCAGAAGCTAATAAACAAAATCTTACAATTACATTAATTGTATATTTATATATGACATTTGTACTGGTACTAAAATTCAAATCTACACTTTAATTTATTATTAAAAAAAAAAAACATTTACTGTAATAAATAGTTTTTTCAAAATTTCTACAAATTACTTTCTTTATCCGTACATTTTTTATTTTTAATAGGAAAATTTCTTTCTCAACAAGAATTCAAAGTTACTTACAAATTGTTATGAAACCCAGCATCTGAAAAATTAATAAAATTTAACTATTCAAATACCCTTGATAATGTTCCTTAAAGTGTTTAATGAGTGAATACAGCAATAATCATTCAAATCAGCATAATGAAAATATAATTCTTTTTCACTACTACACTTCATATGCCAATAGTCAGCCAAGTACCACCTGTAGAGTATCCATAACTATTACAATATAGGAATATGTATCACAATATTCTTTGTTCCTAAAAGGTTAGCCAATATTAAATTTACCATTCAAGTGAAAACAAGTTTTTCAAGCTATTCTCTTTATCCATAGAAAAGAAATGAAAAGTATGTTTTAACCCATGACTGAGATAAGGGCAGATTTTGAAGATGAATTACTCTCTACATTTATAGATGATTACATATTTTTAGACACAAACATTTTTATTCTAAAAATATTACTACCCAAACCTGAGAACCACTGAAACACATATGACTTTATTTAATCTTACTTTTTTTTTAAATTAATTTTAAATTTAGTAGAGGTAACAAGAGTATTAAGAATTAGAATAATACCTTCATGTACTATTGAGTGTTAATGAATAAAGCGCGTCTATTGGCTATATTTTGGAGGAATATGTTGATGTAAGAGGATGAAAAGGTATAGCTGTCAATTGTAAAAAAATAATGACCCCTACCCTTGATGATTGTCCAAGACATTTGAATAAATCAATTGAAAATTCTTTGTTTACCTCTCTCACCCTCATGACAGGAGTATCAGGTTTCAAGAGAATTGGAGGTCGTCCACCCAGTCTTTTCTTCCAGTTTTCAGAGCCACTGCGTTGCAGGGCGGCCAATCTATAAATACAAAAACAATTCAGAAAATTCGGTTAAAATATATATATAAAGATTTGTAGTTCATTCAACATTTCAATTGCTTTAGCTGTTTTTGGACCTAAACTCTTCAGGACAATGTGTTTTAATAGTATTCAAAAACCTGCATCTTTTCCAAAAACTATAATTATAACTGGCACACACAAATAATATACAAATTTTTACCAAAAAGATATGACTGAATGACATTATATTCACTTTTAACCAATCAAGTGGCACGCAGTGGCAAAACGGAGAATGTTAGGACCCCCTGTAAAGTCAGGTTTTGGGCCCCAAACTAGATCTTACAAAGGATTGCAAAACTATAAGATAACATAGGTTTTGGACCCTCTAGAATCTTGCCCCTCCCCTCCCCTCCTCACCCTACTACCTTTCCCGATATGAATAGTAGAATCTTTTGCTGACAAACAGGGCTTAGAGAACTCAAAAAAGGATTGGATGTGTCACCTGAAATATTACGAGAGTAGTCAGTTAGCTTTTGTCTTATGTGTACATGTTTTTCCTCTGCAATGTAACTGTTAGCTTTTTGTATCTTTTCAAAGTAAAATGTGGAACTGAAAAAGGACTTTTTTTTTTGACATCAACAAGATGAATGAAGGAATCTACAAATTGATTCATTAAACCACAACATGTTATATAAGAATATTTTCAGTGAATTATAGAGTGTGTGTGCGTGTGAGCATGAGTGAAACCTTTCCTTTTTTTTTTTATTTCATTTTTTACACGATCCACAAAATTTTAATTCATAAAAAAATAAGCATTAAAATGCACTATCAAAATATTACATAAAACTCTCCATAAAACTTACTGAATTAGGAATAAAAAATCATTTAAAAAATAATTATGCATTAAACATTGTTTTAATAATAAAGAAAATCTTTAATTTAAAACTCCTTCAAATTCTGATTCCATAACAATTTTTAAAACATTTTTAAAGTGGATATCCTTGTTTTTCATATACTATCCAACAAAACATAAATATTTGATGCATCATAAATGACATATTCTTCCCTTTACGTGGGACATGTACAATTTACACAAAAAAAAATTTCGTTGCCCCCCATGTGTATGTATTATTTAAAACAGATTTTGTGCTCAAAATACCATAAAAGGCTAACCATTTAATTTTTTTAAGGAAAAAATTTATGAAGTGATTTTAAAAAATGCTGCTACTCCTACAAAAATTGATGTACACATAGGAAATTTGATTTACTATGTAAGTATAACAAAAGTTGGTATGGGTTTTGAAATAACATGATTGATGTTTGTAAAGGACTCCTTTTTATAAATGCTTATTGAAAATTCCTTTAAAAATGTAAAAATTCTAAATTCAATTATTTATTAAAAAATAAGTATTGTTTTGATTCAAAAATGCATTCCAACTTTTGATAAATATATTATTAGCAATAGTTAGAGAAAAAAATTTAAGCATTTGGCACACAATAGAAAATCCTTAGGATTTTAAATGAAAAACTAGTTATTTTATCTTTCTAAGATAAGTCAGTTTAAAGTTTTGATTTGCCATTGGGATGTGAATCAAAACGAACATAAAAGTTATCATATCATTAAACTTAGTGCTTTCAAATTTTGTGAAATTTTTGAAAAGTATATAAAAGGTAATTTAGGCTTAAAAAATTGAATTTGAGTTTTTTACCAACTTTTGTAAATTGAACTGTACTGTGTCCCCATAATATATTATTTGCAATTAATGAAATTGCATATAGAAATTATTATAATAAATCTTCCACTAATGCATTTCTTCTGAAAATTACTTCAAAATTTTGTTCATCACCTTTTGCTTGAATTTATGCCACATTCCTAAGGAAGCAATTTAATAAATGAAATACTGAAATGCAAGTAAATTAACTTTATTTAATTTTTTTTTTTTAGACTGAAAACTAAAACCTATTAAAAAGAAATTTTACAAATAAAATTTACTCTAGCATATTCTTTTTATTTAACAAATCATAAGTTAAAAAAAGAGAAAAAGAACATTATACAAAAATGATGCATAGAATATAACTGTCTTCTCAGTTTTCTGTGTTTCTTCCTTTTTTATATAAACATAGAAAAATGTTAAATAAACTTAAGAAAAATTCAAAAACATTGAAAAAAAATATAGTAATATATAGTTATTTTCTTTCTAAAAATTACAATAAAATTATCAGCATTTTACTTTACAAATTAAATATCATAAAATAAGTTTTTATATAATCTTCACACTGATTTTGAGAAAAATAAATTGAAAAAGTTACTCAATCATAAATCTGAAGGGTGCATTTTAATACACAAGAGTAGACACATCGAAATATAACTCTGCAAATTTTTTTTAACACAATAATCATCTTTCACTATCATATAAAAATTTCAAAAAATGAAAGATAATTAAATTAATTTGTATAAAATAGAATTAAGTGAATGAGTTACCTTTCAGAAATGGATCCTCCATGTTCTTCCAAGATCCCTTTTTCCTCATTGTCACAATTTTGAGTTCGAATTTCAACATGTGTAGTCCTTTCAGTGACACGTGTCAAACCATCAGAACTAATGGTAGTAGTTTCAGATGATTTAGAACTAACAGAGCTAGTGGAGTTCAGTTCATTCTTTGGCATTTCAAAGAAGCATTCTGAAAAAATATATCAACAATTAAGGAATTATTCAAAATTAATAGTTTATTTTTTCTTGTGTTATTTTACAACACAAATTATCATTTTTCAAAAGAAAAAATTAGCAATCAGATGGTTCGCGATGATTGAAATGGATTTAAAAACAATGTTGCAAACAGCTCAACATAAACAAAAAAATTCAGACTAAAATTTAGAAAAGATATTGTGAATTAAATTACAAGATCAAACTTAAAAAGTTAAGTATATTAAGAGATCATAAATATTTAAAGTCATTGATAACATAATGGTCATAATAATTCAAACAGCTTTTATGAAAAAAATGTGTTCAAACTGAAAAAAAAAGACTAAATAACGAAATTCTGTAAAAACATTTATTAAAATTATCTTCTCCAGCTCTTCCTAATATGTCATCTTTTAAATTAAGCTTTTTCTCAACATAAGGTCAATTAAAATTCAAAGCAACTCTAATAAAAAAAATGAATTTAATATAACGGCAAAATTACTTATTCAAATAAATACATAAGAAACAGCGCAGTTACCAAAGATAAAAATTCACATTAAAAATGTGTTTTGGATTCCTGTGTGAATTATTTAAAAATATAAATTACTTTATTTACTTAACCTTTTAACAACTTTTATTAATACTATATTAGTCTGTACGTAACCGTTAATTTTCATACAGTAAATTTTCATTGTTCAGTTCTTCTTTACCCCTTTCAAATTATTTTGTAAAATTTTATAGAAATATCCGAACCAAGATTTTTAAAACAAATTCAATAAAGTATGCGTGACAACTTGAAATATGTAAGAGCCTGAATTATAATAATTGACTAGACTAATGGACTTTCAATTTTAATTTGTGAGAAAAGCGCATCATTTGAGAGCATAAAAATAATTACTGTACTAATTATACGGTCTCTTTCAAATGGAAAGGTAATGACTCATTGGTGTGCCATGTACCTCAAAAATTCTAATTATTTTTACATTGTAATAATCTTCTGAAAAAAAAAAATATATTTTTTTTTTTCAAATAATAAGTAAATTTTAAAATCTGGTCCGTCAGATGATTTTTTTTACAAAGTTTAAAAGAAATTACTTACAAATCTCATCTCACAATATGCTGATCTTGCACTTTCGCGCTATTTGTAGAAACCAAGAAATAAAAGCATGTAAACAACATAAAAATACTACAGAACGAATAAAATTATTGGTGCATTACAAAAAATTTTCTTCTATAAAAATACGTAATAACTATAAATAACTACTGTAAACAAAACTTGTCTATTTGCTATGAAGTTTTTCAGGTACGGTTAACGTTCATTTGTTATGGCACATTTAAAAGTCCTTCTTTTCGTCTGCTAATATGGGAAATTGGAACACATTTCTAAGCCGGACTTTTATGGTTTGTTTTACATTCCTTTCACTTTTCACATTTCACTGTTATTGATTCTTCTAAATAAGAAGTCCAAAGATGCAAAAGAAGGTACAATTACAAACTATGTACCTTTTATTCAAGCAGAAATAATAAATTATTCCACTTTCATGACAGAATTCTCAATCTACTCATCATTATCAAAACAATGTATTTTAAATTCTACGATCGCCATTGAAAAAAATGAATCTTAAAAGATTTTCTTCCTTCTAATTACAACCAAATCACTAATGGTTTGTTTTGCATTCCTTTCACTTTGCGCATTTATCAGTCTACTAAATAAGAAGTCCAAAGATGCGAAAGGTACAATTACAAACTATGCAGCTTAACAAATCACTTAGAAAATATACTATGAATTTTAATCCATAGTATATTCTACTACATAATTTCCTATTCTACTACATAATTTCATAGATATTCATTGCACTTGCAGAATAGGAAACTGATTTTTGTACTAGCATTGATTTGTTCCCTATTAACGTAGAATACTACTGGCAATGAATCTCGTAATTTTGAACCATGTTCAAGTGACGAGGATGTCACTAGAACTGACATTTCATCCTTTAAATCTTCATATCATCCCAAATAATTAAGTGTGTAATGGATGTATATGATAGTGTTGAATGATTAGAACTCGTGACTTATGGATTCGTAAGCACGTAACATACCACTAGACAAAAGTGATCACTCCTGTCCGGAGGCTGCTACTAGCTTATTTTTAGATACCGCCACAGTAGAATTACATGTACACACATAACATAGCATAATTTACTAGCATATATACTTCTCTTACAGCATACTTTAGAAAACGAAAAAAAAGTTATGATGTTGTTGTTGTGGCTGATGCCACTTGTCTGACGTAGACAAAACAAGGCCCACGAAATTCATCGTGGCTAAGGGCAAGAAGTACGCCTGTCGTTGGCCTTGGCCACCATACAGGAGACAGTACGAATTAGTTCGGCGAAATTCCCCTAAGGTGTGGCGTGCCTCGGCACCCACCTGATTCCTCTTAACTGGAACCAACCGGAGAGCAGGAGAAGTGAACTGATTTGAACGGACTCTGGCTCCAACTTCTCTCTCTGACTCGCACGAGGAAAGACGGCTTTCCCCTTTATTCAACTTCCATATTTCAACCTAAGTAATTAGTAATTCTTATAATATTTTATAATGCTGTAAATTAAAAATATGTTTAACCTTTTTTATCATTCATTTTTATTATTTATATGGCGTGTAATAAACCTTAAATAGATTCTCACTTCACGCCATATAAGGGACAATAGATGGCGACACCACCTATCCCCACCTCCACAATTTAGACATGGAACTGAAGGGGAGGGAAATGTTCTCCAGTCCCCTGCACTCGTGATTCAGCTCACAAGACTTTCAGACCCACTGACTTAACGAGCACGTACTCCGTGTGTACTCGGAAGGTATTTGGTGGCACGGGCATCGAACCCAGGCCTTCCGGTCTGAAGTCCGATGCTCTAACCACTAGTCAGAATTAAATGAAATTTAATGCACAAACGACTTGTATTAGCTCAAATAAATGAGGAAATTTTCAAAGCAAGAAAACAGGGGTGGCCAACCCACAACCTGGGGGCCGTATACGCCCCCCGCCTTGAATAGTTTTGCGGCCCACAAAATTCATTACAACTTTGTAAAATGCGACGATTTTGTACAATACTTTTGTTTTTAGAGTTTTTTTTTTTTCTTAACGAATAAATCTTATAACTATTTCTGTTTTATCACATTGCTGCTTCTGTTACTGCAAATCTGGGGGTTTTTTTGTTTTTTTTTCGAAATTAAAATTTATTAAACATAAATCGTGCTCAAACTTAACGGAAGGAAATCTGCAACATCAATTACGATACGCAAATACATGCATTTGAGATTGAATTGCGAAAACTAAGTGAAACAGTTGAAAAACAAATATCCCACTAATTAAATAAATTAAACAACATTTGAACATAACATTATTATTATTATTATATTATCTATGTTTGTGTACAAGGAAAACAATACTAATGTGTTTTTAATTTTTACTCCAAAAATGTTTGTAATGGGTCCAAATTTAATACAAAGACATATATTTTTATGTGCGCTTATCGGGATTATAATGTTTGTCCGAGGTGGCCCGCGGAGTCATTTGAGTTGGCCACCCCTGTTATAGAATGTATGTAGTGAGGAGTGAGTGAATATTAACGTCACACTGTTCAGCTCTACGCGAGGACTTTTGGCGACGGACCTAGGAATTTGAACAATGGTCAAGTGACGAGGATGACACCTGAGTTGGCACCTCCCTCTCCTAACTACCACACCAACGGGAGGACGTTTGAGCTCTCAACAAATTTAACGTGCATCTCTCCCCTATAAAGTGAGTCTTTAGTGGTACTGGGCTCGAACTCGTGACAAGCCAGCCACGATCCGATACCTTGACCACTTTAGAAATAAAGGCTTTGTAACGTATCTTGTTTTTCATAGAATAATGAAACAGAGCCAACTAACTATTCATTCAAAAACAAGGTCTTCACAGTAAACAGTAAGTGTAAAGTCCTCCCCAATACAGAAATAAACTGTCTCAAAAATATTTTAAACTTCTGCTAGTCAAATTCTGAAGGCTTTTTGTCCTCTTAGTAATTTAATGTGAGCGTTGCGTAAATAGGAATATCCGTCTCGCATTATTAATGAATTATCATCTAAAAAATATAAATCATCCGGTCATCGATATAAATGTACACATTTTATTCCGTTTATGAAGTTCACTCATCCGTGACATACGAAACCAACCTACTTTCCATCTGATCTTGCTTCATTATTTCAAGTTCAAAGCCCATCGATTACTGTGTTTAAGGTTTTCAGAATTTCTTACAAATCTTCATAACGGGAATTTAGATCCTAGAATCGCACAGAATTTTACCAGTTGACCTGTCGATATTTCTCTGATAGATTACTTCCGCATTACAATTTCCTTTTGTGTGTGTGTCTTCGAAACAATTTTTCAGGTCCACCTAATAATATTTAAATATATTTTGCTCTCACCAAATATAAATATAGAACAATTTAAAGATTTTTGGTACTTAATTTGTTTTACATGTGTTTTAATGCTGAAGTTTTATCGTTCTTTTTAACGATCTTAATGTTAGTTTTTATTCGATGTTTAAACACAAATGATGAACATTTTAGCAAAATTTAGCATGCCATGATCTCAAATGCTCATGATCATCTTGATTTTGAATTTTTAAATTGAAAAAAAAATGTGAATTTAGATTGAATCGATCATTGTGTCTTTTGGTGTTCCCTTCATATGATATTGGTCCCCGGTAGACGAGGTGGCCGCGGTCAAGGTATCGGATCGTGGCTGGTTTGTCACGAGTTCGAGCTTAGTACCACTTGTTCGCGCACTGATTCTTTAAACATTATTGTTATTTACAACATTTACACCATGAATTAAATGGCTAGGACTTTAAGGAAAAAAAACTTTATTCGTGCGTTCTCCATACGCTCTTACTCTTACTCTGTTTACACATACACTGAACTCTACACACACTAGCGCCCTCTCGCGACAAATATTCACTTGTTGTTGTGGGCGTCACAATAATTATTTGTTCAACACTGAAGACCGGCCGTGTAGGGGAGCGATGCACGTTAAGTTATCTGTCAAGAGCTCAAACGTCCTTCCGTTGGCGTGGTGTGGTAGTTAGGACAGAGGGGTGGCAGCTCAGGTGTCGTCCTCGTCACTTAATCATGGTTCAAAATGATGAAGTCCGTCTCCAAAAGCCCTCGTGTATCTGAACAGTATGACGTTGATATTCACACGGTAGAAGAGTGGTTCTAGCTGTATCAGTCATGTGTTGGGTTCGAATCCTGGTGCTGTTAAAGGCCCCTTATGTAGAGGGACTTATAAAAGTTAAATTTATCGGGGCCCAAATTTTCCACGCTAGCATGATGTGAAAGCTCAGAGAAAATACTGTCCAACTTAGGAGTCCTCCTCGTTACTTGACTGTGATTCAGAATTATGAGGTCCATCGCTAATTGGCCTGTGTAGCTAACAATCAATGAATATAAAAACATGTATAAGATTTTGAAATATCCTCTTTGCACATACAAAGAGTTACAACTATATAGCTCTGAAAAATATTGAAAAGTAATTAAATGTTCTTTGTTTCTTAACTTCTTTTAGAATGTCATGATCATGTATATCATGAATGATCGTATTATAATGATAGTTTGTGTTTGTGCATGGCAGTTCTTAAACTATAAATAATTATTAAAGGATCGCTTATGATAGCTCAAAGCATTAATAAGGAGCATAGTTTAGATCAGGACTGTCATGAGAAGCGCAACGATACTCTTTCTCCTCCACTCTAAATCATTTGCAGTGAAACGAGTTTTACAGGATCAAGTCGATTTACCTCCTCGAAAGCTGAAGCGATGAATAAATTACGTGGACTACATTTGTGGGTAATACACTAGAAGTAAGCTAACTTTTTTTTTTCTTTTTTTGAAATTTAATATTATTTTTATCGCAGCACAAAGTATAGTTTACGCAGGATATTAACTTGAAAACTGGAATCAAAATTGAGTAAAGAGAGCGGAAACGGTAGTTAGAGAAACTAAAAAAAATAAGAAAAGGTGGAGAAAAAGAAGGCTAATGCTGCGGTAAATTATAAGGTAGCTTGCAATGTCAGCTTTTCAAGTTCCACTTGAAAAATACAAGGGGAAAATAAATAAATGCGAATGAATGATCGTAGTGTAGTAACGCCAGCGAAGTGTAGCAACGCCGACTAAAGGTTAAATCGTTTCAAGCACTGTTAAAGGAGTGGCGATGGAAAAAGAACACACCCATTCAGGACTTCGCTAAGTCACGGTGTACATGGAATCATTTCAGATTCCCGTTTAGGGTGTTTCACAGGTTTTTCATTCTCTTTGCTTTCTAATTTCGAACGGTGTCCGCTGTAAATAAATGAGCATGGTCGCGAACTCATAGCCGAAGTTACTTCTTTCATGGACTCGAGCCCTGGTGCTATTAAGACGTCTCAGGGGTGTTAAATATCTCTAGAGGGCTGAAAACGTAAATAATTTTCAAACAGGTATAATTCTTTTAAATTTAAGTTAAATAATTCGAATCTTTTAC
>BMAV01028243.1:223432-244460 GCA_019973955.1 Trichonephila inaurata madagascariensis
TTTTTTGCAAAACGATCTATCGATTTTGGTCCACTATTTGACCAAATATTTTCTTAAATCCTGCTTGTTAGAAATTTGGTGCTCATATAGTTTTTGCTGCAAATAATCCCACACATTTTCAATGGGAATAAGGTCTGTGCAGGAGTCTTAATAACACTAGGGCAGTGGTAGAGGACCCGTAACTTGCAAATATCTGCAGTGTGTTTCGGATCATTATCTTGGTATAAATTAAAATGCCCTGAGTTTCCCAGCTTGCTCACACTTTGCCTTAAATTTCGCGCTTGCGAATGTCAAGATAGACATATTTATTCATTATACCATCAATGAAATGTAAGTTCCCGACTCCATATTTTGACATGCAAGCCCAAACAATTTGGTTACCCCCTCTATAATTGACAGTTGGCCGTGAATTTTTGACATGCCTTGCTGTACTTGATTTCCGCCAAACTTTTTACTTGTCATCTGATCCGAAAATGTTATATTTGCTTTCATCAACAAAAATTACATTTTTTTTTCATTACATTACATATTCTGTTGGCTGTCTTACATACATTTTTTAGCAAATGCCAACCTAGCTTGTCTATTTGCTTTGCTAATGTAGGGCTTTCTTTGAGGTACTCTTCCATGATACTTATGTTTTCTTAAAATATTTCTGACAGTTTCAGGATTTACTGATTTCCCAAACCTACTTTTACATTGTGAAGTCATTTTTACTGCTCTAGTTCTTGGATTAATGTGTATTTGTCTCACAATCTACCCCTCTTCACGTTCATTAAATATCCTCGGATCCTTGGTCATTGCTTGTTTTCAACACTATTTGTTTTCTTGAACTTGTCAATGATGTTAAAAACAGTAGACTTACTCGATTTCAAGGTTTTTCCTATACAGCGAATTGATTTCCCCTCTTTCTATTGATTTATTACAAGATTTCGCACACCAACCGATATATCCTTGTTTCTCGCCATTTTTTCTATAAATAATCTTATCTGTTGAAACGTTCATGCTTAAACTTCTAGACTAAAACAGTGGTGTTAAATTAAATTATATTAATACGCTGTATATTTGTTAAATTTCTCCTTTCAAAAGTGTCCCAATACTTTTTTGACTCCAGTGTACCTTTGAATTATATTTGAAAAGCTAGATAAAAATATAATTCTATAATACTAATAAAATTTTCCTTGTATACTGTACACCAAATTTTAAAATATTTCTCAATTCATTGAGTTTTTGTTTGAATGTGATAAATAGTTTTATAAATGACTTTACAGTTATACATGTCAAGTGTCCCAATACTTTTTTGAGTGACTATACAGTGGACCACAAAAGTGCTCGTACACTTGCAATCTCCTATAAAATTTAATGTTTTCTACTAATAAAAATTAATATTTCGGAATTGTAATTTTATTGTGATATCCGCAACTTGTGTTCTTAATGAAATGACGTAATCAATTTTTTTTAAAAATAGTATATAACTATTACTTTTAAAAATTAATAATCAAAAAGCTACTAAGAAATTACGACACAAAAGTCTTCGTACACTTTACAAACATCTCAACTTAGCTTTAAATATTGTATTTCTTTCTTAATTTAGTACTTAATATGATACCTTTTAGTGTCCACAACAACTTTTAAACGTTTTGGTATAGATTTAATCAGTTTTTATGTAATTTCTGCATAGATTTTTTTCCATGTTTCTGTGATTATTGTTTTTACTTCAAGTTATGTGTTTAAATGTCATGTTTTCTTTTTTCTTTAAATAAAATTATCACCAAATTTCTCTTTAACATATTTAAATAGAGCTCATGATTCACAATATTATCAAAAAAAGTGTGTGTGCTTATGACCACACGATAGAAGTGATAACTGCAAACTTTGTAATGTTATTTCAGAAATTAGTTCGGTGAATAAAAAAACAAGGGGATATTAGTATTGTCCAATAAAATTATTTATTCATATGTCTGTACTCATAAAGTAATATTTTTGTGCGAAATATACACAATCATATTTGTGAATTAATTGTATTCGAAGAAGGAAACAATAGGTTTATGGTATCTGAAATAGGTTATATAAATACTTTACGTACAAAATTATTTAAATATCTAAGGAAAAAAAAACTCCGTCAAGCGTTGTTTCGTACTTTCTCGTGCTTTCATTTGGATCATTTGACATAATTAAATTGAATTTTTATTTTAAAAAATCAACTAAAGTCTTTGATTTGTCTTTTGAAAAATCCACTTTAAAATTCCTACTTAAAATCATAGATAATTTGTTCAAAAGACCCGATCCGGCTTTGTGAATTTTGTTTGTAATTTAACAATATTCAATTCTATCCATGAATTAATTTAAGCAAAGGGATAATAAGATAGGTAGTTGATTGGGAAGAGAGGAATCTAGGTCAAAACCCTTAAAAAGGGATTTAATAAGAAGATTTATATCACATAATATCTTATACTAGCTCTTTTGTCATTGTATGGCAGTTTTGTACAAATATATCCGGTGCTGCTGCAGGGTAAAATCTTAATTATATTTTGTTTTCTTGTATTTAAATTATTTAATGTAACTTTTTCTTAATACCTGTATACTTAATTTTGTTATTTAAATTTTTTAATTATTTTAATTTTCTTTTAAGACTCAATGTATATTTAACTAATGTGATTAACAGTTTTGTTCATTACTATTCTGATTCGCTTACAAAAATAGATTTTTATTCTTAAATTCACTGCAATATTGCTAATGATAATTATACTATTTACATAGTTCTATAAAAAAAATGTCCTTTTTCTACATTTTGTTTAATTTTAGAGTAGGATTTCTCTCTCTCTCTCTAAGCATATTTTTTAAAAATATTACATGTTTCATTTTTATGCTTCAACTAGGATTAGAAAGAATCTCGCATTCATTTTTGCAGAAAGAGGTGGCGGAGAGGGGGGAGCCCCACTTAAATCGAAGCTAGGAACTTTACTTTTACGGCGTATTGGTAGGGGGACAAACTACCGCGTTTCAGAGTGGCGGGGGAGGGGGGAAACGTCCCTCCCTTTTCTTTTTAGTGGTGTGTATGTCGCGGATGACCTTGTACGAGCAGGATTTCCGACTCGAGACGAAAAAAACCGAAGGAACGTTACATACCCGAGCGTGATATTCATTCAAGTTCACTGTCCAACAAAACGCGCCAATGAAGTTATCACTTCAAAAATACCAAATTACCTAATCCTGAAGCCAATTTACACCACCACGTAAGAACACTTCTACCTCCATGGTTCATTGATCCAACTAGATTCTTGGGATTAAGTTTCAGAAAATTCAACACATTGACAGCAAATTGATTGCGATGATAGAAAATTCAGCATTTTTGGTTCTGATGAGTGTATAATAGTTGGTAAATGAAAAAAAATGAGGAATTTAATCTCATGAATTTATATGTGGAACAAGAACTCCTCCACCACCATGCTTAAGCATGAAGGTGGAGGTGTGGATATGAGAATGTGATTTAAGAAAAAAAAAAAAAAACATGTGTGTGTGACATATAAACGTATGATGTGAAATAAAAACAATAATCACAGAAACATGGTGGAAAATCGATTCAGAAATTACAAACAACTGATTAAATCTATACCAAAACACTTAAAAGTTATTTCGGACACTAAAAAATATCTTATTTAGTACTAAATTAAGAAAGAAATACAATATTTAAAGCTATGTTGAGCTTTTTAAGTGTACGAAGACTTTTGTGGCGTAATTTTTTAGTAGCTTTTTAATTATTAATTTTTAAAAATAATAATTATACTATTTTTAAAAAATTAATTATATCATTCCATTACGAACAAGTTGCGGATATCATAAAAAAAATTACAACTGCAATGTATTACTTTTTATTAGTCGAAAACATTAAATTTTATTAAAAAATGCAAATGTAGAAACCCTTTTGTGGTCCACTGTATAACATACTATATCTTTGTGCTATCAATTTCCTTCAAACTAAAAATATTTATTTATAAAAACACCTGTGCATTCTACTGCTTTCCCTTTTGTATGTTTTATTCCTAGTTAAGGCAACATTTTTCGAGAAATTTTATCAATTCATTCTATTGAATATTTCTGTAAATATCTTAGGTAAAAAGAGGACAGGGTCGTCCATCTATGTGTGAGTTATCTCGGAATGGAATATTCTTATAAGAGAGAAAACATTTACTTTCCTTTATAGTTTTCTGAAAAATGCATCTTATTTGAGTTTTCTGAGTTAAGATGTTTGTTTCCGGCGGTAAATATGAACTTCCTCTCGGCGCTTCCTTTCAAGATTAAGAGAATAGCTCTCTCTCTGTCACTCGCGATTCTCAGGAATGATACAACTCTGAACAAATTATAAGACGAAATGATCGCATTTATAATAACTATTTCTATCAGAAAAGAATAATTTGAGGACAATTGACAAGGTCTACCCCTTAAGTGATATCTCACTCTGCTTCCTCATGTATATTTGAAGCTCAATTCCGTTTATAAAATTAACAGCCATCTGTATTTCCTTATTTCAAGTTTTTAGGTAAATAAAGCATCAAAATAGGTTTTTTTTTTTTTTTTGGTTTAAATAAGGTTCATGAGAAAAGCTAGTGATATATCAATCACAAGACTACCACACGATTTTTAATCAAGGGGAAGATATAAATAATTTAAGGCTGTTTTCGGTTAAAGTTAAAGAATAGGACCCGAATTTGGAAAAAATTTTCAGATATAAAAGGTGGCCGCGGTAGCCGAATGGTATAGGTATCGGATCGTGGCTTGCCTTGTCACGAGTTCGAGCCCAATACCACTAAAGACCCGCCGTGTAGGGCAGCGATGCACGTTAAATCTGTCGAGAGCTGAAACGTCTTCTTGTTGGTGTGGTGTGGTAGTTAGGAGAGGGGGTGCCAGCTCAGGTGTCGTCCACGTCACTTGACCATGGTTCAAAATGACGTGGTCCGTCGCCAAAAGCCCTCGTGTAGCTGAACAGTGCGAAGTTAATATTCAATCAATCAATCAGATATAAAAGAAATGAAAAATTAATATGATGTTCTGGCTTCACTGTCCTTTAGAGAATAGCATTTTTTTTATCATACATCTCATTTTTAACCGACTTGATCCATTTTTTCTGGTGTTCGCGTTTTTTCTCTTATACCGCAATGTTAAATGGGCTTTGCCTTCACGTATTAAGACTTAAAAGAAAGTATTCACGGAATATTTTGAAATTTTTAATAACACTATATTGTTAACAGAGGTACGTGTTATAATGTTGCAAATTTCAATGGAAATTGGGTGAGTTTTCTGTCTGAAAATGTGCTTCGCGTTTAGTCAGAGCTCTCATACTTTTACCAAAGACAGCCTAAAGGAATACTCTTCAGTTTATGGCGTGTTTTAAATGATATTTGATGGTGTTAATATAACAAGACAGAAAATCTCTGACACCCTCTTCAGTCACTAAAAGAGTGTACGTTAAAGAATCTGTCACTGTGTGTGTGTTTAACTCATGACACGCCAACCACGAATCCGTTACTTTGACCACTAGGCTACCGCGCGCGGCCACACATACCTCGACAAAAAATAGTGAATATGCTTGTTAGATTTTTTAAACTCTATTTTAATAATATTTTATTCATTATTTCTACAGATGTTTGCAATCGATTTTTATGCCGACGGATGTTTTCCTTTTACTACTTTGACTTCACTTTACAAGCGTTCGACGAAATACGCGTATCTTTTCAGATATTCATTTGGGGACTTCTTTCAACATAGGAGTAACGATTTATGACTATTTCTTTCCTGATTAATAATGTAACTTATTGCGCACTAAAAAATCTACATACTATGAGCTTTCATAGCCTTTTTAAATGACAGAAAGAGAACATTTCTCCTCTGACAGCACAAAAACATCTTTACATAAATAGAATTTATTTCTCTCTGCCATTTTGAAGGGGGAATACATTTGAAGGTATGTTAATTTTGATTATCCGTTTTAATATACTTTTCCCTTAAAAATATTCATATTTTTTATAAATTTTACTAAAAATGTGTACAAACACCCTCTGTGGTTCATTCAGATTCTGTCTGGGGAAACGTTGATTCGTGTACCCGGTGTCCGAAATGTATGACCATAATTTCAAATATTAATTACAAAAAACAAATTAAGATATTTTATTACAGTTGATGTTGTTTTTGTCCCATATAGAAAGAGCAAAGTCTGTTTACAAAGCTGCGCGATTTCAATGCGCTCACCATTAGTTGCGTGCAAACCATCGAGTCTATACAAATCTCTACCCACGTTCTATGAAGCATTTGCAAGATCTGAATGGCCACTGTAATTCGACTTTTCATTTCATTACTAATTGAAGATTAGTAAACAATGGTTTTTCACGTATCCTTACAAGAAGCCCAAAGATGTTATGTCTAAAGATCTGAGTGGCAACGCTATTGGACTTCTTTCTATCCATCGCCCGGGGAACTTTTTCTCACTTCTTGACATAGTAATGCCTAATTTAGGCTGTACATGTATTGCAGATTTAAATTCGATAAACTATGCTACAACTTGCACTTTTCAGTGCGATGAAGCCATTTTGAAACGAGAATGTTGGAAAAGGGGGACATTGTGCCATCTAATTTGCATTTCAATAAGCAGAAATTTAAGCTTTTGTTTTGTTTTTATGGAACATAAAATACCGTAATTGAAAATCTTTGTTTAGTTTGAATTAATTTTTGACAGTGTAGTCATACTTTTCGAATACCTTTTATAACCGTCAGTTCGTGAATCATTACTTCCATTCATTCCTCTTTTCTATTTAAAGGCACTTTAAATTAGAGGCAATTTTGTTATACTTCTAAAGCAAATAATTTATAACATAACTCAGTCGCGCAACAGCCCATGAGAGCCAAGGCCTACTGTGCCCAACTCAGTATACGTAACTTTGGACCCTGATGTACTTGAGCAGATGTGGTCAGTCTGAGGCGAAACCCCCAGTGTTAAGCTCCCAAGCAAGCTTGGTACTAATTTATCGACCCACTGAAGGGATGAAAGATTGAATGAACCTTGTCCGAGCCGGGGTTTGATCCTCGTACCTGTGGTGTGGAAGCGCGATACACTAACCACTCAGCCACTGGGCTTCAATTTCTAACATACCTTGTTTAAATGGTTAATTACCCGTCTCGGGATGAGTTTTAGATTCTTAAGAGTTATTTTAACGAGTTAAACGAGTAGAAAAAGATAGAACTTGTAAAATTATTCGTCATTTTTTATTTGGAGAAGGGGGGTTAGTGAGAAGGCATGGAATATAAGGTAAAGATATCCTTGTCGTCTGGAAATTTACTAAGCGATACTTGATTATCTTAAGCAAAAATATAGGTATTATTCGAATTGTAATAAGAATTTGCAGCAGAAAAAAAACGAAACAGATTCAAACGAACAATAGCATAAATTTTATTAAGAATCAACTTTAAACAATGATATGCAAAATCCATAAGTCTGTTTCTGCAAAATGCTTGTTAGCCTTGAATTTCAATACAGCTCACAGACGACATTTTACATTCTAAAGTTGAATATATATTTTTTTTATAATGTACAATTATACAAGACACAGAAAAGGAAGAGTTATGTATGATTCGTGAGTTACATGGTAATGATGTGATAGAGCTCGTGTAAACATGTATAGAGTAAATATATTACACACAATTCTTAGAAGGAAACAGTCAAATTACTATACTTAATAGAAAAAAAAATTAAGCATAGGTATCGATTTTCAACAAAAAATTTAACATCACTGAATGCCAAAATAAATTTTACATATATTGAAAAATTTATTATTTTTGTTGGCAAAAATAACATTTATATGTGTTAAATTGAACGCCTACTTTTTGTGTAAAAAAACATCCAACACAGAGCTCCTAAAGATTTGAAATTCTCAGCTTCGAATTTATCATCTTTATTTTATTATTTAGTTATAAAATAAAATATTAATTTTCATTAAAAAGAGAGAGAGAGATGTGTGTTTTTTGAATTTTTAGCATAAGGTCAATAATCTCAACTGTTTCATACTGAAAATGCAATGAACGCCGTGGTATTTTTTTCGTCTCTTCTTTCGATATTGTTCATTGTGTCATTGTTTTATAAGACAGATGAGACGTTCTCTCTATTGTCAGCGTTTTGGCCATTTTCACCAGTTTCAGGACGATTTATTAATCTATGCATGACAGCTGCGCATCACGAATTTCTCTAAAAGCAACGATTGTATTTAGGCAAATACGTGACGATTGATTTCAATGACTTTTTCTTGACACTAATATCAAAAACGATAATTTTTACACTAAACATAATAAAAACAATAAGCTCTACATTATGCTTTTTAAATTGATTTCCTTTTCTTCTCGCAAAAACAAAAAGTAAAGCAAGGGAAACGCGCGAATTACTAAAACTCTCTAGATACTTTGCAGAACTTAACAAATTAATTTACTTAACTATTACTGCAAGGTCGATGAAACACTTAAAGTAATTAACACTGCATAGTTACTAACTATGGATGAGTATGAAGTGTTCCCTACCAATTATGACAAATGGGTAATTGGCGTGTGTTCAAGAAACATTCCAATGGAATTAAGCGTCAGAAGTAAGCCAATATTTACATATATAGGCAAATTTAAATCACCAGATTTACGTTTTTATGATATCGTAAAATTTATGCATAAACAACGAAAAAATTGTAAGTAAAAAAAAATTGTTTTTAGCAATAAACAAATAAAATATTACTTTTTCATTAAAAAGAGAGAGAGAGATGTGTTTTTTAAAGAATAATCGACAGACTAATTTCATTTTCTTATGAACGTCATGCTCTAAAGTAACGCGAAGGCTATTGGCGACGGACCTCGGAATTTTGAACCTCGGTCAAGTAACACAAGGACGATACCCCTAAGCTAGAGCCGCGCGCGCGCGCACTCTATAAACTTCCCCACTATTCCGATGTGAGGGACTTGCAGCCTCGACGAATTTATCGCTATATACCTGTGATACTCAACCTGCGGCCTGCAGGCCGCATGTGGCCCGCCGGCCTTTTTTGAGTGGTCCGGTCATGACCCATTGCACTGAGAAATTTAATTATTGGAGAACAATGTACAAAAAAATTTAACAGGAAGTTCTATCAATCAAGCAATCAAATGTATCAATGTTGCTATTAATTTGTTTTTTTAATAGCGGAATGTAAGTAAGAGGCTTGGTCATAGATGAAAGAAAATAAAAATTGTCCTTTAACTCAGTAAAAATTCATAAAAATAAATATTTGTGTGTGTGTTTGATAGAAAAGTTAATATAGTATTAAGGCTATCTTCGGCTAATGTTACAGAATAGGGGCCAAACTCGGAATATTTTTTCAGTTATATAAAAGTACTCACACACACACACACACACACACACAAACCTTAATATTATATTCTGACTACACTATCCTGTAGAGAATCACTTATTTTATCATACTACTCATTTTTATCCGAGTTGACACATTTTTTTCTTCTTTGAAATGTGTTTGCAATACCCTATACCGTAATGCTAAATGAGCTATCCCTTCACATGTTAAAAGGAAAAACTTTTATTATATATTTTGAAATTTTAAAAACACTATATTATAAGCAAATGCATGAGTTACAATGTCACATTTTTATAAAAACTGAGGAATTTTTTCTGTCCGAAAATGTGTCCCGCGTCAAGTTCACGCTCTCGTACACATATGGCGAAAACAACCTTAAAATAAAAGTCAAAAATTAGTTTTAATATTTTGATCAATTTTGTTTGTCAATTTTGCTTTGGTCTTATAGTGTGTTTTTTCCATTATCCGCGTATTGCGGCCAGCATGAAATAACTGTCATGAATATGCGGCCCGCGTGAAATACCTATCATGTGTATGCGGCCCAGCGGGAAAAAAAGGTCGAGTACCTCTGCTCTATACGGAGGTTCATCATGATTTAAACTCGCGATTTGCTGCCCACGAGTTTGTGGCAATGACCACTCGGTTACCGCGGCCACTAGACTAACTGTAATTACACGAAGTAAGTCCCCGCTTGGTTCTGCACGAAAAAAAAAACATGAGAAGGCTTAGAGCAGGGATGGCGAACCAATGGCATGCGTGCCATTGATGGCCGCGACGCAATATTTTGGGCACGCCACTGATCAAAACGGTTTACATTTTAATTCAAAATAACAAAGTACAACATGAAGTATTACGAACAAAGGCGATTGATCGGTTGCAGTTTTCAGAGAGATTTTCTCAGTTCAAAGAGTTGTCGAAAACGCTCAAGTTTTCTGTGTACCCCGATGTGACTTCATTTAAAAAAACTGTACTTGTCCCAGTTGGAAATTGAAAAACTTGAAATGAGTCTAGTTTAGTCTAGCAACTAAATCAGTCTAGTTTAATATGGATTCAAAAATTTATTCAAACAAGGAAAAAGTTGGAATTGATTGAAATAGAAAGATTAACAAGAAATATAAGTAAAAATGTTAGTAATGAAGTTTTGGAAACTTGGAATTCGATTTCAGACGCATTGAACTGTTTGAAAAAGCTGGACCATGCTATTTTAACCATATTTTCATGTACCAATGCCTGCGAGTCATTATTTTCAGAGATGAATAACATTAAAGACTCGCTTAGAAACCGTTTGGCAGATGATTCCAATTCAGCAGACATTCTGCTAAAAGTAACATCTTACAATCATAACATAAGTTATTTGTCATCTAATCTGCAACACAGAAATCAAGCTAATGTTACTTTATATAATTTGAATTACACACGTATAACTAAAACATTTACTACTATAAAGTACGCAATGTATTTTTCCGTAGCAAATAAAGAGTTTTGAGTTGTTAGTATTTAGTTTTATTATTTTCCCAATAATCACAAGTCAAAATTATTTGATGGCACGTCTATACCTCTTTGAATGTTTCTTTAGAAAAAAATGGCACGATGATTCATAAAGGTTCGCCACCCCTGGCTAAGAGTGAAACTCTCTAGGCGCTCAAGTATGAAGACTACCTATGGTTAGCATTCCAGGGACGCTGATGTGCACCATTGTGTGAGATAGAAGTCAGGCTCAATTTGGAAGGGGGGGGGGGCGGGCCTTGTCGTCGAAAAAACATTTATTGTCAAACTTTTGTCTGGTTATTTGTTGTCCCATTTGGGAGAACCACTAGTTGCTCAAAAAATGTTGTGGAACAAGAAATTAGTCTGCGATTATTCATGACAGCGAAAACATTGATAGAAAATGAGTTCTACGGGTAGAAATTTGCAGATATCTTGAAAAGGGCTATTTTATGACCAGTAGTTTCTCTGGAGTTTTTGCTTCACACTTCGATATCTTTTCAACGGTACCATATTTTGTCAAAATCGGCGGGGAAACACCTCTTGCATTTCCGTAGTAAGAGATGTTAGAATGTAGTTCTAATGGAATCTTTCAATGTTTTAACGTAAAATTTCTTTGCATTGCAGAATTTCTTTAACAGCTCAATTCCTACATCTTTAAAAAAGTATTTCTTTCGAAAATTTCTACAGATAAGAGAAAACTGAAGAAATTGATATTCCTCAGTCAATAACATATAATTAATGGTCAATGTAGTTTTAAATATATTTGATAGCTTCAGTTAAAAAAACTCGTACTAGTAGTATTTGTATATGATACACTTCTATAACCTAAGTATCTAAAATAAAACCGGGATTGAATTTTATATATAAGTAATCTCTTAATAAACTTCTGCTTCGCTTTGGTTTCAATTTAGTACTCCTCGTTTCAAGATATTGATACTTTCTTTGTACATTGCTCAATATAACTTAAAATGGTAATGACTTTTTTTACAGTTTAAGGGTATACGTTTTCTTCAATAACCATAAAATCCAGGCATTAAAAAATTTTACTATATCACAAATTAATTTTTATTAGATATGAAAATCCTTAAAAGGAAATTAATGATATTTTAACATCAGATTTATCAAGAGGCATAGGCACATTAATGTTATCTCTTATATATTAATGTTTCTCTCAAAAAAGAAACACGATGACATAAATATTATTCATTTTAATTAGAACAATGCACAAAATACAGACAGAGTTCTCAGGATAAAGTAGGTGTATTTCAAAAGATGGTACTGAACACATTTTCCTAAGTTCTTTTCTAACTTTTATTTACAGTTTTTACAATAAAAATAAAATAGAAGATTAATATTTTTTTTACATTTTTTAAATGAAATTTGCAGTACTTGCAGGACAAACACAAAAAGAGTCACTATTTATTGGTATTGCACATATTTTTTTAAGAAATTAACTATCCACAATAAAGTTCTCAATTTCTACATTTCCTATAAACTTGAGATATGTCATAGTACATCCGTTCGGGTTCTTCTTTTCGTAGAGTTCTAAATGCCATGTCATCCCGCACCACATCGGGATTGCCCCTCGGGTGACACAGAGGTTGGGGCGCACTGGAAGGCACTGCATGTAGATAGTCATTGTAAACCTTTTGGGGTGGCGGAGGCCTCAAGGGTATACCGAAAGGGGGTTGGGGATCCACAATTTTACTCTTCTTCCCGAAGTAGTGTTTCCTATAAGAGAAGTCGTCTAGTTCAACATCAGGATAATCCTGCATCAGAATGTCTTTTCCGGCAGGCACCGTGGGAGTGAATTGGGTGGAACACAACATGTATGTGATGCTATTTTCTGCTGGATTGAAACTCGAGTGGGTAGTGGATTTCTGGAGTTTCCTTAGCGCCATGTCATCTGCTATCCTGTCGGGTAACCCAGATCTCCTAAGCGGGGGTGCTCGACGGGGCGGCTCGTAAGGATTGCGGAAAGCGGGATTCATCACTTCATAAAGAGTGTCACTGTTGCTTCGCATCAGACGACTGCCAATTATCTTCTCTTGGTGAGGTGTGGGTAAATCTCGTCTCTCCGCCCTATCCAAGAGGTCTCTGTCGTTGAGATTGCATTTTTTGTACATGTCTTCCAGCTCTCGAATCTCGCGTTCAGTAGTTTTACTAGATTTGCGTCTGTCTTCCATGTCCAAGTCATTATTACTGGATGAGACAGAGGGTGAATCAGAGTTGGAGACCGTCACGCTCATGGGAGATTCAGGTCCTTGACTTTTGTCCGAGGGATCTCGCTCAGGAGACGAAGCAATGTCACTGTCTCCGCATTTCTCGGGAGATTCGATGATGATGACACAAGGTCTTGTATAGTTCGGAACAAGTTTATGAGGTTTCCTTCTGTGCAATTTTTCTGGCGGAATTCCGTTTTCTTCGGAATAAACATACGACATTTCATTTTCTCGGTTATTCGGAGGATAATTTTGACGATGAAAATTGTCAAGATGCTTTCTAAAACAATGTATGTCCGTGGGTTCTCCGACTATTCCCAGTTTTCCGTAACGAATTTGACTGAATTGCTGACCAATATTGTCAAAGTCATCTCCAGCATATGACATAGCCTTGCCAGCATTCGGAATTCGATTTTTCCCGCTAGGTAGTGCATGTGAAAAAACAGGCGATACTCGACCAGAATCATATCTATTAACATGGGGGAAATGATTTCTGGGATCAGGATATGCCGCTTTCGGACACAAACACTCTGGATGTCTTTCGGTTCGAAAAGCATCACCACGAAATGTAACTGGTTCCGCTTCAAGACTAGGACTGGATGTGATGGATTGAGAACTCAACCCTGAATCTAAAGGAGAAGGAGGAGAAAGGAAAGAGGTATTGGGTGCCATCCAGTGCCACTTTCCTTGTCTAGACTCAGGACGATTAAAGAGAGGATGACTTAAGTTATGTTCTGTAGGCTCTACGTAATAATTATCTGGCTGCAAATGTCGATTGTTATAATTGATGATGTCCGCCTCATGTAGAGGTCTGTGAGCTTGATGACCATTGAAATTCTGATGTGGGTGCAATTCTCTCGAAACATAACTATTACTGGGTTCAGCGTAAGAAAATCTCTTCAGTGCTCTGTCTTTCAGATTGGGTGGAGGCCTGTGCATGTACCGATTGTCGTAGCTGGGTACTTCACCAAACGAGGATAAAGATTCATTATCAAAGGCACATGGATCGTACCTCGCAAAGCGATTGTTGTGACTTGGGGTGTTGCAGACGTTATCGAAGTGCTGAATGGACGAGTGAGGACTATCGATGAGCTGACTGCCGTACATGAGATGTCTTTGTTTCAGTGTCATAGCGTCAGTTTCTGGAACGAAATTGGGAGCCAGCGTGGGCTCAGATGCAGCTAAGCTCCTAATTCTATTTCCATTGACAAAATGGCTTCTGAACGAGTTATTCTTAGGCTCTTCGTATACAAGGTAAGCAGATTTCCTCTGCTTAGGTCCATATCCAGGATTTGGATAGTGAAAATCTTCTTGATAATAAGCAGCTAACCGGGCCATTTTTCAGGATATCATGACAAGAAATGCAGAACCTGCAATAAAATTAATCGATAAGAATTTTAAAAAATTAACTTCAAGGCATAAAAGATATATTACAAATATAATTAGCAATTCAAAGTTTATTTTAAATGTTTGAAGTTTCGATACGAAAATTTTCAAAAACCTTCTATTTTAGGCTTCGCTATGAGAACAGAATGGAAAATTTATATCATCAACAGATACTGCTTCTCCCAACAGATTTTACTTCCCCCAAAAATGAACATTTAGTATCAAAACTGCACATTTAATCTTTCGTGCGTATAATGTGTATTACGCCATGACATAAGTCTACTATCACGAAAAAAAATTAATCGTTTTTGTTTACAAGATTAAAACAAATACAAATTTCGCTTTTTAGCTTCTAAAAATCAGTTCTTCATATTTAAATAGACTGATCGATAAACTGATTATTGATATCGCACTCTGAAGCAACATGAAGGCTATTGGTGGCGGACTTCTAAATTTTGCATCTCGGTCAAGTGACAAGGAAGACAACAGACCTAGCACCCTCAAGGACGTCTTAAGACTCTTTGGGGCCCTGGGCTTCTATGCAAAATTAGGCCCTACAAGAGATTTTTTAAAAGTAGACAGTAGATAGCATGCATTGCCATATACTCGTTCAAACGGTAATTGAAAACAAACAACGGACTCACAATCTCAAAAACCTAGGCACAAACTGGCTTGACCGATGGCCGCATTTCGACAAAATGAATTGAATGATTGTTTATGGTATTAAGCCTATCCCTAGACATGGACAACGGTCACATAATAATACAGTCTTACCACTTTTGCCAGTTGACAGGCAGTTTGAAATTCCCTCTTTTTCGGAGAATATGGACGAGAGTAATATCTGACTACTTTAAAATTATCCAGATAATTGATCTTATTAAGACGGAGTCGTGAACGAAACGGGGCCCTGGGCCAGGCGGCCCATCCTTTAAGACATCCCTGAGCACCCTCCTAGTATTTATACTTCTAAATTACGCCGATGTGAGGACTTTAAGTTTCGATGGATTAAATGCTCATCAGCGCATTTCAAATTTCCTATGCATAGGAAACATTTTCAAAACTGTTATATCGATTTTTTTAAAACAAATGTAAAAAGAATATTTTAAAAAAATAATTAAAGTTGAAAATAAATTGAAAATAAACACTTACAGCCTTTTAATTCAAAATTCTCCTTTTTCTTTTAAAAGCTATTACACAAGTAAATATAAACCAGGGTTATTAATACAATACTATTTACCCTGAGAAGAAAAACCTGAAATTATAAGATAAACTTTAAACCTGGCCAAAAGTCAGAACAGTTTTATTATGCGTGTTTATGCTCCATTTGTTGATACTGTAGCTTGAAAATTGTTTTTTTTTTCCCATACCCTTATTCACATTGTCAAAAATACGCTTATAAAAAAAAGAAACTTTTACGATTACTTAAAGTTTATATATCAAGACTGAGCTTCATTTTGGAAATAGCGTATTTGATAGCATTCGAAAACCTAAAAGATATAAATATAAATATAAAAAAGTAGGGCTGACGATTCTTATCAGGAACTGGTAGCAAGATACGAATGGCTACTAAGTGCTTCCCACATTAGTTTTAGCCAGAAAATTTCTTACAAAAAAGCGATTGAAACATTTTAAAAGCAGGAAAATGTTTAGATATGTTATCGAACGGTCCGGGAAAAGTAGAATTTATTTGTTTCCTGTACCAAAAAGCGTTAAGAATAAATGATAAAGAGCTTCAAGCCGACGCATTTTCTTAAATTTTTTTCAAACCGACTGATAATTGATCAGATTTAGGTGCCATGAAAGCATCCATTTTCTTTTTTTGGAGGAGAGGTGGAGGTTATCTTTCCGTAAATATTGGACAGATTGTCACACAAAAAAACAATTATATATTTTTATAGCTTTAGTTCTTACCCGATTTTTTCAATAAAAAAATTGATAAGTAAGCTACAATACTTGAAAAGAATACAATGAATTGGGCAATGTAACATTCTAGTTAAAAATTCTTTTGGAACTAACAAAAATTATACTATTACAATATAAGTTCTCCTTAAATCTTATTAATTTTTCGCAAAGTGATTTAATTCGAATGTTAATTCTCCGTTGTTTCTTTCATTGCATACTTTTAACTTTTCTCTTTGCATTCACAGAACTAAAAATTTCTTGGGGTATTCTAGATTTCAGTATTTTTCAGAACTTTACAGAAAAATTTTAATGCGACAACCAACTTTATTTTTAAGAATTGAATAAAATGTGATTTCTGAGTAAAATTTTTTACTTCTCTTAATAAATAGTGCATGAGGTGCGCATTTTCATTAGAAAATCTATAATAGCAGTAATTTATAATTATCATTTAATAATTTATTAATATTATTCTAATTTAATTTCTAACGATTATTTCTCTTACATTTTCTCCTATCCTTGAAACTTTTTTTCAACCTTGCACTTTTAGCCCTATACTAATATAATTTGGATATTTTACTTTGTTCAGTACTCTTGGCATTTTCTTGCATGTTATTTTGATGTAAATTACATTAATCTAATATTACATACTAGTATGGTATGATATATTATATATATACGAGACTCAATCAGTAAAACATTTCACATGAAAAAAAAAATTTTAACTTCTATTTTATTTTTTAAAATATGAATATTCGTATACTTGTATGAATCATTTTTAAAAGTAATATTTTAGTGTTTATGGTGGTGTGCATCGATAAAATAGAACATTCTTAAATACAAAGTTAAAAATTTGTCATTCAATACACACTTTTGTAGATTCAAAAACCCATTAAATTAAAGATATAAACGCGACTGCATTTATGAATCCTTTATTTTCATCTCAGCGCCCAATTTTTTTTAGTCTGCATATGTTTAATACTATCTTCGAGTATCCAATTTCTGGAATGCTAACTCATGTTTTATCCGTCAGATGGCGGCACGACTTAAAACAAATTGGCACACACACAGATAACATTTTACGAAATATTTTATGGAGAGCGGCGTAAAATAAGGTATTTCTTCCTTCTGAACTATATTCTCTTTCTTCTCAAACAACAGTCAAATTCAAGGTCGAATGCTTAAAAAAAAGATAGAATAACCTATCTATAGAAACTCTGTGGGGGTAAATGGTTCTCCAAGAAAACATCAACAAAATATTAAATAATTTATGGGAGGGGGGAATCATGACACACAACGAAACGATGGATCATAAATAGCTCTTAAAATGGGCGTGAAAGGAAAAATGGAATGCATTGATTTTCCCTTTTAATGAGAGAGCGAATGGAGGAAATGGAATCGAAATGGAGTCCATCCATCACATCTGAAAGGAGCCGCGAGGAGAGTTGAAAAAACAGGGTGAATCATTCTCAGCTGTCAAATGGATAGGGAAATCACGCTCCTTTAGTTCATGTACCGAAATGGAAAAGGAAAAATAAGAATGTCCCATCACAAAAAGTTACAGATCTCGTCTCTAGCAAAAAAAAATCTTAGGTAAGAGACATTTAAAAATCCCAACTAAGCAGTAACGTTACAGAATGTTTTTTGTATTCTTGAAAAACATGGATTAAACTGCATTAAATCTTGTAGTAAAATAAACTTAAATAAAATTGCTGTGCACTAAACTCCTTTCGAATTAAAGAATGTTTTGAATTTTTATGCTTGTTTTTATAAAAAGAAAAACCTGTCAATATTGGAAAACTGAAATTAGAACCAGACATGGTAAAAAAAAATCCATCTTTTTATAGGAGAAAGTTAGGTTCAAAACTCTTCTTCTTTTTCTTTTTTTTTTTTAAGTAAGCATCTTTATGACGGTTTTATGTGACCAATTTTATAAATGAATTGAAGAATTCAAAGGATATTATAATTGTCATTCTACGACATTAAGCGACACCATACACGTTCTATATTCTGAAATTTTGGAGGTATATTATTTTTCAAATGGACGAGGAACTAATATAAATATTTTAAAATTTCTATTACGTGATTAAATTCTTTTATTTAAATATTACAAATTTACTTACAGAAATTAAGCAAAATAACGAAAAATACACAAGGCATCTTGAAATTTCATGAAACAAACGGCAACAACATGATTAAAACTTTTTTTTAAAGTAGAGAGAGAGAGAGAGAATCCTTTATATCAATAGACAATATTTCAAACAAAACGTTACTAAAAAAATATTAAAATGAGATTCAAAGGTATCTCAGAGTATAATATGTACATTCCACAAGCCATTGCAAGCTTTTATCTGCTTCAAGGCCACCAACAGAGTTAATCTTGCAACATGACAAAGCAAAACGTCCATTTGTTTCTAGTTAATGTCCATTTATGTAGAACCTTACTTTTGACCTCTTAATAGCCTTGATTATATTCCAAGGCTGATATTGTAATCTTAGAAGATACTTTTATAAAAACTGCATTTAGCAATTCTGCGTCTGCTATCTTCTTTGTAATAAAACGTGCAGCATTTTACTCCGAATATATTTATTTCTAAAAAAAAGAAGAGGAAAAAAATTCTAGGATTAAACTTCATCTCTATTTCGCTTAAAGTAAATAAGAAATTAAAAAGATAATTATAGAAAAATCAGAGCAGAATAATTTATGAATAAATAACAATTTATCGGGGCTTCTATATCTACAAATTTGAGAAACAACGCTAAATAATGTAATTTATTTAAATTACTTAAAAAAAATGTTCCAAATCTTCATTTTTATTTTAAATCGCTAAATGATTTCGAACTCATTTATTGGGGGTAAAGCAATACATTCTATAGGCTGTTTTTAACATGTTGCCACGATCTGAATCGAAAATAGTTTTCGATGATGGATATCAGTGTCGAAATACAAATCGAAATGTTACAATTAAATACTGCATGTAATATAAACAGTAAAAAAATATAATAATAATAAATAGAAATAGTAATGTTTTGAAATATTTATAATGTTAAATAGTTGAAAAAATATTTTTTGAATAAATTTTCAGAACTATTATACCCTATAATTGAGTCACAATATTATATTTAGAATTATTGAAACAGTTTAAAATTCTACTGCATTTCACACAGAAAATTCTTAATTGGGGCGCAATCTATATTCAAATAGCTCATCTTTTCTATCATCAAAAATGTTAGTCATCTAAAGACATAACAATCTACTGTAAAATGAATTTCATTCAGTGGCGCACACAAGGGAGGGGTCCTGGGGGTCCGGACCCCCCAAAAGTCCTTGAATTTTTTTCCGATTGATTATAATTCTAAGTATATAGTATGTAAAATTTAAGTATTTGTTATTAATGATTAATTTTATTAATTAATGCTAATTATTTATTCAATAATTAGTTTTTTACTGTGTTTTGTTCCCGAAAATCGACAAAATCAAAAAGAACATGATACAAGATTGGTGAACTTCCGATCCCGATCCCCCCTCCCCCTCCTTGAAAAATTCCCGTGTTTGCTACTGATTTCATTTTACCATAAAACAGTGAAAAAGAAAGAAAAGAAAAAGATTAAAATTCATATATTAAAATAACAGCAAATCTTTTATGTTATGGAACAAAACGATTTTTTCATTTGTATCTCTCGTGCTTTTGAGGGAAAACAAATATTTTACAAAATGAAATAAATGAAAGATTCAGTTAAAAACTCAAATCGTAATTAACGAATTGAAAGCAGAAGATTTTAACTCGACACTAAAAATATGACATATTTTATGGTTATAATATTTATTTGAATCATCTATGACAGGGATGGCGAACCATTGGCACGTGGCACAATATTTTTGGGCAAGCCACCGATCAAAACGATCAACCGCGATTGATTCTTTAATCAAGGAATTTTCAGGGAGATTTCCTCAGTTCAAAGAATTATCAGAAACGCTCAAGTTTATTATGTACCCTGACGTGTCATCATTTTATAAATTGAACTTGCCGCAATTCGATTGGTTGGAAATTGAAGAACTTGAAACGTAATTTATTGATTTCTAGTCTAATTCAATATGGATTAAAAAATTTACTGAAACAAAGAAAAAGTTAGAATTGATTAAAACAGAAAGATTAACAAGTAATATTAGTAAAAATTCCAGTAGCGAAATTTTGGAAACATTAAATTTGATTCCAGATACGTTTAACTGTTTGAAGAAATAGGCTCATGCTATTTTAACCATATTTTAATCGACCTATGCCTACGAATCATTATTTTCAGGGATGAATAACATTAAAGACTCGCTTAGAACAATATATAGCAGATGACTCCCCAATTCAGCATATATTCTTCTAAAAGTAACATCTTACCCAATCCTAATATAATTCATTTGTCTTCTAATCTGCAACAGCAAAAGTCACACTAATGTTACTTTATATAATTTGAATTACATGTTTAACTAAAACATTTACTACTATAAAATAAGAAATGTATTTTTCTTTAGTAAATAAAGAGCTTTGTGTTGTTAGTATTTAGTTTTATTATTTTCCCAATAATCACAAGTCAAAATTATTTGACGTCACGTCTTTACCTCATTAAGCATTTCTTTAGAAAAAATGGCACGTTGATCCATAAAGGTTC